>VXBQ01011778.1:1408130-1462837 GCA_013400175.1 Phainopepla nitens | reverse complement strand
ATGCAAGGGACAAAGCAGAAACGAGTGGGTGATGGAGCGTATAGACTCTTATCCTGGCATGTTACTCTATGAATTTGTATAGTTATTGATGCTGTTAAAAGTTGTACAGCTATTGATGGAATTATATAGATGTCCATTTTGTTAATATCCTAATATATGGCCTTTAGGTCATTCTTGTGTGTTGTTTTATAAAGTTGTACAGCTGTTGACATTGTCAGTATTCCATAGATGTAGCTATGGGTATTTTGAAAGAGTGTCAGAGAAAGTTACCAGCTATGAGGGAGGAGAAAGGGACTTTGATTCTTTTTGATTTAGTTCCTTTTCTAGCTCTTTCATCCTATCATCTTTAGTCCTAAAAGTCCTCCAACAGGCATTCAATCTGAAATCTAGTAATAGAGTAGCTCTGCAAGACATACACCAGTGTAGACAGAAAACTAAAAGATGACATTAGAAGAACAAGAACAGACTCAGATTGAACAAGATCAACCGCTTAGTTCTGAGACTGGTCGCATGGAAGCAGAAATATTGGGAGCTGAATAATCAGCACAATGTGTTTATTTGATAGTAAAACCTCTATGTTGTATTTAAACATGTCTTTCAACCTGTTAAAAGTGAAATAGGTAAACATGTCCTAATGTCCATCTACCTAAGCATGTCTTTCTAGAGATGCTGCAATTTTATACTTAGAAATGGACAGTTATAGTGGGATGGGGAGAGAGTGCTGAAGGCAGTCTTGCCTCTGATAAGTTGCAGCTGTGCCAATTACCAGAGTGGGAACAGTCTTGTTTTCATAACATCCATCCATAGCTGTAAGAGCAAGTACAAAACTGCAGGAAGGCATGCCTTAGAAAGAACAAGACAAGAGAGAAAGAAGCAGCAAGCAAAGACATTACTTCAGAAGATAGAGGAAACGAAGTCACAGAAAACTAAAGCAACAAAAACTGAAAAAGGAACAAGAGAACTTAAGCAGCAGTGGGAGCTAGAGATGGAGCAGTCATCTTATTCAATACAATGTGTTTATTTGCTGGTGAAATATATGTTGTGTTTGTGAATTGCAGCTATTAATTCTTGTTAATACTCTGTAGGCATAGGTATGAAAGCTAATTCCATAAGCATAAAGCCTTTGATGGTGCTTGTTAATATCCTATAAGTATAAAAACTTTGATCATATGTATCTTGGTTTGGGGAAGNTTGAAGGCTTTGGAACATGGAGTGCCCAGGTGTGCTGGCCAACCACAGAAGGAGAGAGGGCACACAGGTGGAAGGCATGTAAGAGGGATGGTATAAAAGGTTGTACTGAAGAACAGTCAAGTGCTGATGCTTGAAGCCACTCATGGTGTCAGTCGTAGGTCCTTCTTCAGTATCCTTGCTCCTCACCCACTGTCACTTGAGAGTGCACATACAGGGATGCAGTTTGGCTTTTCCCACGTAGCCTTTTTGTTGCCTCTAGTGACAGCCCATGTGGCTGTCAGCATACTGCTCCTTGCCCTTTCTTCCTTTTGGTATCAATTCTTTCCTTCTGCATGGCTGCAGAGAAGTCCCACTGACTTACATCTCCTTGATCACCTGCTGTTGGTCCCCCTTTATTTGTTTTGCCTCCTCACTTTCCATGGGTTCTTGCCTTTCTCATTGAGCACAGCAGTTCCCATAAGATCCCATATTAAAGTGCACATAAGATCCCATATTAAAGAATGCTGACTGCATTTATTCCTTGGCAATTACTGCAGCTCCCTTTTCCTGTCACTAAGATAAATGATTATGCTGTTTGCAGTTGTAGCCACTCTGTTTCACCCCCGATCTTCTCATACTACACTTCTCTCTCATTTGGCAAAATAGTTACTGATGGGTAAAGTCCTAGAAAAACTGTGGTGAGCTGGGTACCTCTGTCCTCATTGCGTTTGACAAAACAGTCATGGGTGACATGACCACCTCCAGCACCGGGGTTTAAACTGGAATTACAGATACAGGTTACGATCCAGAAAGGTAATGGTTGAAGAAGCTGATTTGTCCTGCTTACAAACTAAGATAGTACTAATGATTATAGCTGAAGTAATATTTTCAAATTGTTAAAGTTACTTTAGCACCCTTCTATAAAGTATTATATTAATTATGTTCAGTTAATATCTGTGTCTGTCTATCATCTATGCATCTATCTTCTACACAGAAGTGCATTTGCCTTTATCGTGTGCTGTAATACACAGGCCATACTAAGAACTTCTGTGAGACATGGGACTCTGAAATTCATAGGTCCAGTGTTTGGATATCTCTACAAACATAATCTAAATGCAAAGTATCTTGTAACCTTACTGCTACTGGTTATGTGTCATAAAATTAACAGCTGGACTCAAGGAGAGCATTTGGGTTTTTAGAAGAGAAATGAAATACATTTATTTAGAAACACATCATTTGATGGGGGAATCCAAATGCAAGCACATAGTCAAGAGAGATTTTTCTGCTTTGTTGTACCTTGTACCGCTTAGCCAGCTCCCCATTTAGTCTTCCTACTTGCTCTTGATGTTCAAGCCAAATTGTGCAGTGATACAGTCATGGAAAGACTCAGAAGCTCAGCAGTCTAAAACCAAATCTGCCCTCAGAGGAAGATGAAGTGCAGAGTGCTCAATGTGCTCACTGATACAAATGCCCAGGTGTCAATGAGTGCTGAAGCCTTATCACAAATAGAAAGGCAAAGGAGTTTAAGCTACTGTAATCAGTCTGTTAAAACTTGCTTTTCAGATAAGTGTACAAAAATTTGATGCCGATTTCATAAAATCTTATAAACATCCCTCTTTGCACTGTTCAAGTATACAAAATGAGTGTAATCAGAAACTCATTAAGCTTTATGAATTACAAATTTATTTTTGCATTCATAGAAATAAGAGCTAACTAAATGGAAGTTTGGCTTGCATTAAGGTATGATTTCAGATTTTAGTGTATGTGTGACAAAAAATGGCCATTAGAAATTGATTTATTTCCTCAGGCCCCTCTCATTTTACATAGTTACCTTTGTCCCATGACAAGAGATAAAATAAATAGGTAAGCTGAAAGAAAATCTCCCCTTCCATGTACTTACATAAAATTAGACATAAATAAATCAGCTTTTTAATAAAATTAACATTCACACTGTAGTAAAACTAATTAAAAATATACATGAATAAAAGCATGCAGGACAGGCATTAGACTGTACTTTGAACCTCACACTGGACAGTTATTAGCCCCTGTTCTCTCAACAGCTTTAGTTACTGGAACACTACTAAATTTCAAGGTAGTATTTCTTTGTTGTTCTTTTAGATTTCTGAAGTAAAACTTAACTGCAGCCCATTTTGTTAGTCTAGGTGATTTCCATTCACAGTGAATGGGCCATTCTTATTGCTTTTTTAGTAGGATCAGTGTCATTCTGGACATTGTTCCCCCATGCAGAGCCAACATCCTTGGATGTGTCCTAAACTGTCTCAGTCTATATGAGTTGTGATATAAATGCCTTCATGTTATGGAACAGTGAGCACCTTGGCAGAGGGCAGCATTGCTAATTCTAATTATTACAGGTTGATTCCCTCTCAATCTAAATCATTGAATTCAGGCCTACTTTAAAATAGTATTTCTCTCCCTGTAGCCAAGAAACCATGAATAACAGAAAATTGCTTGCGGTAGAAAAAGTAGGTATAGTCACTATGCTTAATGAAACAGTAAATATAAAAAATGGGATAAATTTGCAAAAATGAAAGAAGAAAAGCAGTGAGCTCAGTTTTAGACTATGGAACATTCCCTTTCAGTAGAAATAGGGAGAGCCTTGCTTATTAAGAAAGTTAAAACTAGGTGGAAGCAAAGCTCTAGATAAGGGAAGCAGTCCTCTCCTGGCAGGGAAATATATCAGATTAGCTGCTCTGTCCATTGCCAACAGCTGTGGCTGCTAAACATGAGCAACTCATACCTGTGTCTGAATGCCAGCATCATTTCCTTCCTGTCATATAACTGATAACATTGATTGTGTGTTCTGGCCTTTGTGCTGACATTCATAGAATCAGAGAAGAGTTTGTGTTGGAAGGGACCTGACAGATCATCTAGTTCCAATTTCCCTGCCATGGACAGAGACACCTTGCTCTAGACCAGGTTGCTCAAAACCCATTCCAGTCTTGGCCTGGAACACTTCCAGAGGGATGGGGCATCCACAAGTTCTCTGGGCAGCCTGTGCCAATATCTCACTACCTTTATGTTGGGAAACCCAGAGCTGGATCCAGCACTTCAGGTGGGATTCCCACAAGAGTGGAGCAGAGGGGCAGAATTCTCTCCCTTGACCTGATGGCCCTTTTGGTACAATCCAGGATATGATTGCCTTTCTGGGCTGTGAGCAAACACTGCCAGCTCCTGTTAAGCTTCTCACCAAGGACTCTGTTTCATGATCTAAGGGAGTCACAACTTGGGGTCACTCACCAACTTATTCACAGGTTGCATTCTGAGTGATTTTTTTTTTTTATCACTAGGATCAAGCAGTGAAGTATCTTCTGTATAGTTCTCATAAGTATGTTTTGAATGTCATTTCAAGCAAAAGTTGGAAGAATTACTTCTGGCATAGTTATCTGGACAACAAAATTTTTTTTTTTTTTTTGCTTCATGCCCCACATTTCTCACATATAAGTGTTATTAAAGGTATCTAGTTTTTCTGAAAATGTATTTTACTCTTGAGAATCTCCTTAGTGGAAAGGGTGCCTCTAACTTATTGACAGGAATTTTTCTTAAACTAGAGCTATTTTTGCACATTTTTCTAGCGTTTTGTTGAAGCTGTGAAATAGCAACTTTGTCCCTTCTTTTACCCAGTCATGGAGGCTTTTCTGTTTTGTTTTTCAACATCAGGTATTGATAATTGATGTTATAGTACTGGTATGATTTGATATTATATAATCAATATCAAATCTATATTTTCAGTATTAAGTGTGCAGGGGAGGGGGGTGTTATTTGATTTGCTCTGTTTAAGCCACTATTCTTTAAAGAGCAAGAGGATCACAATCACTTTGTTTTCTTTGCACTGCAGGGATGTAGAGGCTACCCACAAAGGGAACAGCCAAGGCATAGAGTGTTCCTGGCACAGCAAAGTCAAGATGTTCTGGTTTATGAAATTGCATAGTAAGAGCAGTCAGTAAATAACATTTATTGGCTCCTCATTTATATGCTTTCCTAGCCCACTCTTCTTATCCTTTACAGAAAGTCAGGGAGAAAGGAGTCCAATTCATGGTATGTCAAATCTTTTCTTATATTCTGCTCAATAACATATTTCTGATCTCTTTGAAATGCTGGGCAAATACCAGGTACAAAGGAAGCTCATATGTGAGGACTTTATTATTATCAGATTCAGACTATCAAAGACTGAAAGAAATTCGTTTTTGCAGGATAGAGAGGTAGGACTGAAGCATGGCTTAATCCTCAGTAAATCATCTATCTGTGCCTAAGGAGGTATTTATTTTCTCCTTTCTCAGACTGACATTACAAGATTTATTTAGGTACAGGAATAACATTTTCTAGACAAGGGTGCCGTCTTTGTACTATGTGCATGCAGCTATTCTGCATTTCTACTTGGCAAATGAGAACATGTCTAATTTGGACCTGAATGTTGTCCTTGAAGCATCCATGATCAACAGCCTGTTGGAAAGCCCTTGGGGACCCAGCTGTTTTCAAAGCCATTCGATTAAAACTGGATGTTTAAACATTTTAATTTTGGAGAAGTCAGGACCCAGACTTCCAACTACATCAAGCTGTTTGCAAGTACAGAAGCCTGAAACCAGCTTTCAGGGAGCTCAAAAGGGCCATTAGTACATAGCTTATATCTTCTAATTACAGTTGCCTTTATCCTTTCTCAGAGATATAGGGACAGGTCTTTGGTTAGTTACCAGATGCCCTGGGACTGCTACTTCACACAAAACATTTCTCTCAAACATTGAATTTCTTGGTTCTGTCATGCAACATCACCTCAAGCATTTGTATTGATCTAGAGTCATTTTAGCATTCTGGCATTGCAGCTACATAGACCTGATGCATATATTTCTGGAGGCATGTCACATACTTGTACTGAAGCATCAACATTTCTAGGCAAAAAGAGCTCTTCCATGTATTTTTACAGAAGGTTTTGTGAACCCAAAAGTCCCTGATCACCACTTGGCTGACGCACCTCTGTTTCTGCATAATTTTTTATGCATTCCTGCCAGAAGGATAAATGTTGTAATCCACAGGCTGAACTTCGCCCAGTTGGAGTCAATGGCTTGTATTATTCAGGAGACACTCGGACCTTGTCCAGATCCTCGTTATTGTTTTAGAAATAGCTACTGGCATACAGAAAAATAGAAGTTAGTTTGCTCACTGCAGACTTAATAGTTATGCTGAGAAATGCTACTGGTTGCATATTCTGGTACAGGAATGTTAGAGAAGATTGTGTCCCTTTGTACAATGGAGATGGTCAGCTTCAGAAACAGAATTTTTCCAAGAAGAGGTGGATGTTCATGGAGCTTTGTAAAGGAGTTACTGTGTTACAGCACTCAGAGGAGACTATCTTCTTAAAGAAGCAGGGCACAATTTTCCCCTTTGAGCTATGCCACCCCAACTGCTGCAGATTTTCTACAACTCTGTTGAGTACAGGAGAATTAAAGTGTCAGGGCTGCAGTCATAGAGTTCTGTGTTAAGTTTTTTTTTATGAGTTGACAATAGGTAATAAACATTATGCATGGTAACTTGCAGAAAAGTAGGATTCCTCGCTTCCTAAGGCCACAAGTAATGTCCTAGAGGATAAAATGCTGAGTCTGCAAGTCTACCTTAGAAAGCAGAGAGATTCATGGATAACTGTATGGGAAACTTGGGAAAAGTGCTGAGGGTTCTTGGCATATTAAATATTGAGAGAAGTAAGGACAACTCCTCCATGAGGAGTTTGTACATGTAATTGTGAAGTTGCTTTTGTGTCTTAAATAGATTGCAACTTGTAGGCTCATTGAATTGTTAGCATTCAACATCCTTTTTGTGTTGTTAAGTCAGTCTTATATGGTCTGTGCCACACACTCTGTTGAATACTGTTTGGAGGGGAAAAATGTGCAACCTAGATATTTCTGTCCTCTGCTCTCAATTTCCTAGACTGGTGCATCCTGTATACAGCTGGGCATTTAAATTATTGAAAGCAGAGTAGGAAGCATAAAATACACTTTGAATACTCTCAAACCATTAAAACATTTTGTTTAATTCCCCATATATTGACATAAGGATAATTATGACTTATCCTCTTTTCAACAGAGTATTTTACATTAAAAATCCTCACCACTTCTAAATGTTTCTCTTTATATTGCAACTGTTGTACAATCCTTACATTGCAACTATTGAACAATTCTTTGTAATAAAAGAAAATTGTTCCCATGGTATTATTTTCTTATTATAAATTGTTCTTCACACAACAGCTTTAGTCTTTATTCCAAGTAATTTTTAAAAGTTGACTAAAAACCAGATAATTCTCACTGAACTGCTTTTTCTCAAAAAAGAATTATAATTCATGTTAAGAAACATGTCAAAGTCTGCAAACTAAATTCATTCTTCTTTGCTTCTCTTTGGCACTGTCACTTGATCAAGAGTTTGCTCTTTTTTTTTTAATACTGAAATGAGGAGGACCAGTGTTTTGGACCAGTGCTCTGATGATAAAACTAATTGACATTCTGCAGTGTAAGGAGTACACAGATGAAGATTTTGGGCTTGATTAGTGGTGATGAAAAATGCCAATGCTGTGTTTTATATAACACAAGTTGGAAGTTTGAATCATTGTTCTCCCGTGAAACTGCCTGTGTTACAAAAGATTTTTAGATGCAGAGCATCTAGATATTACTGTCTGCCCTTTTTTCCCTTTTAAATAGGCACTATTGATTTGATTGTTTTCAAAACAGTATGAATAAAGTGAGTAAATGTCTACAGGTTACTTGCTCACTGTCTAGTGTGAGGAATGGCTAATTGCAAAATCCTGCTCTGATTTAAAACCTTGACAGCCACACTGAAATCAGTAAGAACAACGGAAACCCTGCCAATTTTCACTCAATTGCACAAATACCACTCAAATCTGAATTTGGACCTACAAGCCCTTTAGTTGTTGACAGTCTCTTCTGCAACTCAAGCCTTACTCTCAAGGAAATCACAATGCCTTTACTTACTGAGGCAATGTCTGGAAGCTCCATCTTTCTTGTGGGGAAAAAAAAAGATACAGGAAAACAACAAGTCACCGCTCCTGACTGCCTTGGGATCCCTGAAGGCTAATAACTTATTTCACTGTGTTAGTCCTCCTAGTTTCTCCATGGCCTGGATCTCTTGTTACAAGGGTAAGTGTGTCAGATGTTTGCAATTACATGACCAATTGCAACTGAGTTTGGCCTATTTCCGCTGTCAAGCCAAACATCAGACTTGAGCTTGTATATAGTATCCTTAATTTCTTGGTAGCTTGCTGACAGGCAAGACAGCCAGCACGACTTTGTGTATTAATGTAATCCATGAGAATTGCTCTTTAACCCATGTCTGGCCTTGTTGGACTTATCTGCTTCTTTACTCCCACATAATAAAATGATTGTACCTAAAGTAATGTTCTTTCAGGCATGTCCTGATCAGGTAAATCAACACAACTTTTGATCTTTTAACAGTTTATAACAAATACATCATCCATCCTATTACATTAAAAGCATAGAACACCAAGGGAGGATTTAATGCTGAGACAGTACTATGGCATTATTACACCTTCTAAAAATTAGAGACAGTAATTTACTTACATAAAGGATACTGAGTGCCAGGTTATGATAAAGAAGAATTAATCACAGAGTAGAAAATCAGGGAGCCAGTAATCAAGACTAATTGCAGTCACTGTGGAAAAAAAATTACTGTAAACAGTAATTATAAAAACATATGCTACACATAAGGATGCACATCATGAGTATAGAAGTTAACTTTAAAGCAGGAAAAATGTGAGCAAAATAGTTTAGGAGAAAAAAAATACAAAATAGTTGATTTAAAAGATGATTTTATTGATGGTTAGAAAAGACTGTTCCAGTCTATCAGAAGGGACAGCTTTGGCTTAGAGCCAATCTTGGCCCAGTAGTGAAGCCAGGGCAGGCCTTGTGAATATTAAATTATATGTAATGAAAAATAGGTAAGGAGGCATATACAATCAAGAAATATAGAAAAATGTTAGCATCACATTAAAAAAATGAGAAGCTGAAGATTTTTAGAAAATGTATTCTTCCTAGGACTGCTATTACATGGAGAGGATAAAGTTATTATGAAAGAAAAAAAAATAGAGGCTTAATAAATATTTCTGTTAATTCATTGAAAATAGATCATGCTTTTTTTTTTCCATCATAGGAGAAAATTAAAAGTGTTTTCCAGTTCTCTAGCAACTCGGGGGGATATTGAACATCTGAAAAAAGAAAAATTTTGTGAAATCTACAGTCCTGTATAATTTGTACCCAGAGATCTGAGGAACTGGTTGAAATTCCCTTCTAATAAATATTGGATTGCCATAGCTGTTTGAAAAAGCAGGAAGACTGTCAATGCTGCAGCAGTATTCCAAAAACAGATATGATGGCTCAAAGCAATATATGCTGGTTATCCTGATGTGAGTTATACATATATAAATCTTCTGTAGTGAAGACTAGATGTGAATTATAACTGTTAAAGAGTTGGATTTCAAGTACAGAATAAATGCTGTTGAAGTCTCTTTCTCATTGGAAACACAGCTTTTAAAGTTGAGTCTGGTTTTGTTTTTTAATTGTATTTTTAAGATAGTATATGTTTGAGAAAAGTACAAAATGTAAGCTATTAAGGCTTTGTCAAGTAATTTGGCATTATATCAGTGCATTCTGATTAATACAAGTATTGTATACAAACAGTAAAGTAACAGTAAGAAAATAATGTGGAAAGTGATTTTTAAACAGATTCTGGGCATGAATTGTCCACACAGGCTCATAACTGAGTATGAACATCTGTAGCAGGATTTTACATAGAGTAGTTGTAATCCTGATATTTTTCAACATTTGAATTAATTATGTGAAAGTAAATGCAAAGAGCTAATGAAGTCTTCAGACTGTATGAAGACACATGGGATGGTGAATTACAATGAGGCTGTGGCTATGTCTCTGCCAACCTCAAAACATGTACTTTGCCACAGTAAAAACTAGGAATATGAAATTCAGACCAAGCTTACAGAATGGTGAACTTTTACTGCAAGAAGGTTGTTCTGAAAGTTATTTAAAGGTCACAACATGCAAACATTTCACCAAATGCTTACTTGTCATGTTCAGGTAAAAATGTGACTTTCAGTACTAACACTTAGAGAGGCAAGTTCATTTTCCTTCAGAACACTGGTGAAACTTCCTTATGAAATAAGATTAACAAGTCACATGACCTTTTCTGCTTTAAAACTAATTTATAGAAATTTAATATATGGGAAAAACCAATCAAACAAACTCCCCCCCAGCCCCCCACCCCCAATCCCACCCTTTACAGCAGAATGGGAAGGAATTTATTTAAGGGAAGGAATGACTTTAGAGTGAGATATAAGTTCACTCAAAAAAAAAAAAAGAGACCTGACATGAAACAAAATCAATACAAGTAGGTTTTTGAAGATAAAATAATAGTAAGTGAATTAAATTAAGTTGAATTAAATAGGGAAAATCTCAGGAGGGGAAAAAAACAACCAACCAAAAACCAACCAACCAAAAAGCCCCACCCTCTTCTGGAGACTAAAGTCATACAGATTCAAATGGAACATTAGGCAAAAATTTGTAAGAGTGAAGCTCATTAGTGGCTGGATTAAGCTAATAAAACAGTGGTGGATTCTCCAGCTTTCTGTTTTTTGGATTTAAGCCTAGCTAAATTGCTTGAAAATGTGTTTAGCCAAACTCAAGATAGCACAATAAAAGGAGAGCTGTGTGATATATCTGTGAAATGCCCTGTGAAATACTGGATATTCAAATCAGATGATCTAATACCCACTTCTCATGGTAAACTCTGTAACCCTCCTTCAGTCACCTATAGGTACCATAAATTTTAGTTTTGATAGTACTCAGGTTATTAATATCAAAACCATAGATCTGTCATACTAGCTAGAACAGGTTGTAAAACTGCTATTTAAATATATATTTGATCAAACCAAATCCAGTGGAAAGATGTTCTGTGGAGATTTCTTTTCCTTTCACTCCATTCTTGGAAAGAAACATTCCTCTCTTATGTAAAGTTGTGTTTGCGTCACTGTAGTGAAGGAGAAATTTGTCTTCTTTTCTACCTCTTCCCTTATAGTACCTCTGTAGTTGCTCCCTATACTCACTCATAGGAATTCCCTTCAGCAAGACAATGGTCAGCACTGCTACCTGTGCTGTGCTTGTCCCTAGAGCATTGAGAGAAGCAGAGATGGGATGTTGACAGCTGTGTATTTCCTTGGCTGTGGAGACAGGCTCCATGGTTTTGTAGGAGTAATGCCCTTCTGTGCAACTACTGGGGCTTCTCCACAAGGTTTTAAAATTTCATCACATTGGACAGCAGTTTGGCAATTTGTATCTGCTCTTGTATGAATTAGATGGAGCAAAGCATAGCCCATGCAAAACTGCAATTCAGATAATGGTGCTACTTCACATTTCAAAAGAGGCCCAGCAAAGAAAGACCTGGTGGCTTGGTCTACAACCAATTGTACATCTGAAGTGATCCAGCCTGAATGATCTTACAAAGAGGAACATTTTCTTACAGAGAAGTTGCTGCTGTAGTGATTGGCCAGCAGGCTGAGACCACAGCAATATGGCCAGGGTGAGGGACAGGCTTTGCGGATCATGTGGGGACAATAAAACAAACAGGCAACATTTTCTGTCTCTATCTCTCCTAAGATCCATGCAACCCCATGATGCTGCTAGTTCTGGCAGCCCTCACCATGAAAGGACAAAGCAATCTCACAGCAAAGGTCACTTTCTGAAGCTCTTTATACTTTGAGTTCCATTTTCTCCTAAAATAGCATTTCATCTTGCTCTTTCTGTGTGTATGCCAATAGACAGACTTCCCAGCAGAAAGGCTTGGCTGAGGGGTTTATAGCTGGCAGAAATCAGGAAGTACAATGTACATTGACATGATTGTCTGTACCATGCAGAGCATCATTTCTACTTTTCAGAGCCATTCTATGACTTTTGGCCCAGGGGAAAGAAATTGGACAAAATTCTAATTCTGAATATTCTTGGCTTAGGTTTTCCCTTTAAAGGTTTTGTATGAAAGCTAATTATTTTCTAGTCCCACTGTCTGATAACAGTCCATACTGACATCCATCTAAGGAAATTAATATGTTCCAAAATTAAAGATGAAAAGCTTCTAGCTTGAGGAAAACTGTTTTTGCAGCTCTAGCTGTGAATGTTTGAGGTTATTTGCAGAAAAGACACCTGTACTTCACAGGGAAGAGAGAGGGAGGAAAGGGATGAGGTATGATCCATCAAGAAAAATTTCTTGAAAAGAAAATGTGTTATGTTCCTATTCTCATGTGGGTGAGGTATATTTTACCTACTGGATCATGTTCTGTCTGGTACTTACTCAGAACTTCCTGTGACACAGAGGCTGTCTCTGCCATTTGCTGTGCTGCGCCTACCAAAAGTCCCAGAATCATCAACTGACACTGCCAAGAATCATCACAAGAGAATGGCATAACCTAAAATTATCTAAATAAGCTAAAAGCTTTAAACAGGCTAAATAAGTTAAAGCCAAAGACATATGGGTGAAAACCTCTTTGTTAAATGCCTGAATGATTAAAAAAAGTCCAAGAAATCAATGTTTCTCACTGTTCTCAAAACACAATAATAAAACTATCAATTAGCTAAATGAAAATGTGATCATAAGGAGAGACCATTGCTCTCCTGCTGAGTACAGTTTGCTTCTCTCAGAAATTGTGGTGTCAGGAAGTAAACTGCAGTGCAGTAACGAAGGAGGGCCATTCACAACCCCTATATGACCAGAAACTCCACCAAGGATAATTCCATCTAGTAGGATTAATTTCCTTTCTTTTCCCTCTCATTCTTGCAAAGTCTAGAGAGCTGTTACTGAAATAGCAAACTGTAGTCTTGATTTGAAATTAAGTTATCTTCTTCATTCAAAGATGAGGGATTTAGATTTGAATTCAGACAACTTAATGGCATTCTCTAGTGCATGAAAACGTTCCAAATTTCCTGAGAGGGATGCCTGACATTGTGAGTACCACATGATTCTGTTGGAGCTGTGATAGGTTAGTTTGGTGAGTCAAAGTGTAGAATGATATGTGAACAAGTGAATATACTTTTAAAACTTTTACTTATTTTTCAATTTTCTCCACAACAGAGCTGTTCCATAGATAAGGCCCAAGAACAGGAAGTGTCCCATGAGCATCTCTGAATGGCTTCAGTAAATCAAGCTGAAGCTGGTATTGAAAATGTTATGGATCACCCATACCTAGTTTTTAATTAGTCGTCTCTCCTTTAGCATCTTTTTCCTTTTTTGGTCATTCTCAAAAGACACATTTTTTCAAATATGTCTTTTCCTAGTTTTCTTATGTGTACCATAACAGTCTCTCTAAATCTCTGATAGCACAACCATGGCACTTCTGGTTTTGCTAAAATTCAGTTGATGCTAACATCTCTGTTCTTTTCATATTCATTTTCTTGTTTCCCTGATTAAAATTCTGCCTGTAATGACTCAAACTTCAAACCCTAATTACTTGTCAAAGCCATGAAAATTCTGGGAAGAAGCCTCCTCACAGTGCAGTTCTCCAAATAGTGCCTTGTGTTTGTATTGACTCCAACCAAATATGTATGGAAAACACTGAACTAAAAACTTACTTTTGTATTCAAAACCTTTTGCTGAATCAAAATTAAATCCATTTTGATCATTGTAATTATAAAATGTGGAAGCATTTCATCCCAAATAAAAAACTTGGAGGCACCTCCTTCTGGAGTGGTAGCTAACAGTGTCAGGGAGCAGTAGCCTCAGAGGCCAGGTAATTAAAGCTTCTTAGGAGACTCTCCTCTCTGAGAACTGTAGAGCCTTAATATAAATCTCCTTCTGGCCCAGTGAGTCTTAAAATACTTCTCAAATGCTGACGTCTTGGAAATGTCATGGCCCTTCCAGAGAGCAGTAAATGCTGTCAAGGAAACCATGGGGTTAATCAAAACTTTATTTCTAGTAAAGCCTCTCATTTAAGACAGTTTCTCAGGGGTCAGTCAGAGGCATGAGTTATATGTATGACTTATTTGCACCTCTAGCATCTTTGCTGCTCTTGCATTTGTTATCCCAGCATCAGTTCATTTGTGCTAAGGAATAATCTAGGCTGTTTTCTTCTTATTTTTCTAATATCCTTCTATTAATTTTTTTCAAAAAAACAACCAACCAAAAACCAAGTATTAAAAATTATTAGCACAGCAATGGCAAACAAAACCGAAAATAATATGCACAGTGTGCCTCTTGGAGCTGCTCAGTACAGTTCTGGTTCTATCTCAAGGATGATGACAGAACTGGAAGAGGTACAGAGATAAGGAATAAGCACAATCAAAGGTGTGGAACTGCTATATAATAAACAGGCAAGTTGAAAAGACTGGCTGAGAGATTACTGAGGGTAGAAAGGTCTGTGAAAACAGGTGGCTAGAAAAGACAACGATAAATTTTTATTATAAACTGTTTCATCCAATACAAAAGCAAGAGACCTTCAAATGAAACAAGAAGATGGCTAGATAAAAGCAAACAAAAGAGGTGACTTTTCATAAAATATTCAACCAAGCTCTGAAAAGTTTCCCTGAAGAAAACTGGTTGCTGCAAGTTTACATAATTCAAAGAGTGACTGTACAATTTCATGAATGAGAACTTCAGCCAAAGTAAAATGCGAACCTATTGTGTTATGTGCAGTGGTACTATACATAACAGTATACAACATGTTTAAAATATCCATTGTGTACACCACAATTGCATTAAACAATTGCTTAATACAGTTCTAGTATACATAGTGACAGTATCTCAGGCTCAGGAAGTCCTCAACTGATTATTTGCTGAATGATTGCCATGAGGACATTTGGTGGAAGCACTACTGTTAGTGTACTGTTCTTATTGCCTTCATCAAGTATCCTAACTTCTCCTGGGAATTGTTGTTGTTTTCTTCCTTTTCTTCCTTTTTTTTTTTCCTTCCAAATAAAACTAGCCTTCCTGAGTCAGTGCCACAATCTGCTCTATAAAGTGTTTCACCAAACATCCCTTAACTAGGGGATATTACCATCTGTTCCTGGCACCTTTGAAGTTTGGCTGCTGTCACAGGCTCAGGATTGACTAAAATTTTGCTCCACTCCACTGGATGGTGCTTTTGTCAGTGAATGGGAGAAAAGGGAATAAAGAAGGGAGGTGCTGGAGTTTCCTAGGGCCTTGTCTATCACTGTCCTTGTATTCAGAGCCTGTGACTTCCAGAAGCACCAGTTCTATTACCAGTTGTTGGAAATTTGCAATTACTTATGATCCATGCTTCTGGGAAAAGGAGAGTTATTGCCAAGAAGAACATAGCTACCCTGAATGTGCCACATATCAAGTGCTACCTGTGACAAACTGTACAGTAACACCTTTGGAAGGCTGAATCCTGGCCTAGTTGGATCCTTCTGACTCTTCTGGCCAATTTAATATTCTTAAACAACATGAGGAAAATATTTTTCCTGATCATACTACAGTTTCTTCTTAAGCTGACTCTTTCTTAGTAACATTTGTAGGAGATTTCATTCAGACTAATAGCTAAATATCCTAGTGAATATAAGGCTTATGAGACAAGTATCTTGAAAAGGCTGCTGTGTTAGTTTGGAAAGGGCATTGTGGTTATTATAGACAGCAGCTTGCAACCTGTCTGGCCATGATTCCATACCCATTTACAGCTGAATCAGCAAGGAATAGGCTCCAGACTTGTGTCTGTAAACTAGGCTTGAGTCCACAGCTCCAGATCCACAGCAGGAGACTTGATTGGATCCCAGGGGTCTTGCATTAGCCACAATCAGAGTAATCAGTGGAGTTCACTGTAGTTAAAAAAAATATAACAGAATTTCAGTACCTATACCTCTTTTTTTTTTTTTCAGAAACTGGAGAGGAATAGGAACAACAAAACAGCTAATGCACAGGCTGTTATGAAAGTGGTACTGGGAAGTTGGTCTAAGACAGGCACTTCTGGCTTCCTAATACCTCTATCTGATATATAAAATCATATGAGGGAAAAACTTCCTTGCAATATTTTGCAGTTTTTTGAAGCATACAACTAGAATGAAATTGTCACTATAATTTCTTCCATCTGCTCCCTTTGGCTACAGGTACAAAACTGTCAATTCATCATACACAAAAAGAAACCTGGGGCCAAATTCTCTGTTGGCATAACTCCACATAAGTCTTGGACTTGATCTTCTCATGAAGAACTGATTTGGAAAAATTCAGTGGAAAAACAAGAATAAAAAGGAAATAACAGTACATGACCATCTTTTCTCATTGTTCATAGAATTAGACAAAAGACCCCTGGGTACTGTTTCTTTACAGATTTCTGAGGCAAATACCTTCAAGAACCAAACACCAACAGAATACTGAAGCAGCAGGCCATGCCTATTTCTACATGCAATAAGGAATGCATGGCATCGTATCTGTAGCAGATGCTGGATGCATTGTCATAGAATTTTAATACTTGGCCATCCCTTTTCACAGATTGCTGTTCTTGCCATCAGAAGCACATTTGATCTCTATCTATTAATCAGTCTGTGAAATGTTTTGGAATAAAAGATGGACAAGTGGACCTGATGGGGTTCCTAGTTTTTGATGCCATTTCTAATATAGAGAGATTTTAGAAGAGGAAAAGGGGCCCTCTGCTATCTTTTGGTCTTGAAGTCTATTGTGTTTGTCAACTGTGTTATGAGAAGATTTTCTTCTACTAAAACAATTTGAAGAAGAGGTTATCATTGTTACAGGGAAGTCTACAGAGATCTTCAAAGCAAAGGCAGAAGAGGAATTTGAGGTGGGACACACTCCCTCCCCACATGTCCCATTCCACATGGGATACCTTAAGACCTGAGGGTCTTGAGCGAAGTCAGATCCAACTGTGTCCCCAGTAGGCAAAAGATTTTCTTTTATGGTCGGTGTTGTCTCACCTGGAAAACTTAAAATATAATAGGCTGTGAGAGTTGTGCCTCTTGAGCCTGAAGAAGGCTCTTTAGTCTGAAGGGGAGACCTTATCACAGCCTTCCAGTACCTAATGGGAGCTTTTAAAAAGAGAAATGTGACTTTTTACACAGGCAGATGGATTGAACAAGGGAGAACATTTTTGAAGTAAAAGAGGAGATATTTATGTTAGATGTTAGGAGGAAATTGTTTACTATGAGGATTGTGAGGCACTGGAACAGGTTGCTCAGAGAGGTTGTGGATGGCCCAGCCCTGGAAGTGTTCAAGGTCAGGCTGGATTGAGCCTTGAGCAACCTGATCTGGTGAGTGGCATTCCTGCCCATGGGAAGAGGGGTGGAACTAGGTGAGGTTTAAAGTCCATTCCAACATGAGCCATTCTGTGTTTCTCTAGAACTACATGGCAAATAATACTGGCATCCAAAAGAGCATTTCTATATAAACAGTCCTGTATCATTGACCTGTTATTATCGGTTACAGTAAATATTAGCATAGTGTCTAAAGCACAGAGCCTCAAGTCTCTAAGAGCCATTTCTAAGAAAGAGCATAAACTGCAGATTCCTGTTTGGCTTGTAGCACCTGATTTTCCTGCATGAGAACGTAGATATGTACATATTTTTGAATGGCCTGTGCTGGTAAGACTTTGACATCTAGTGAAAGGATGAGAGAAATTTGCCTTAAGCTTTACCAGAGGAGGTTCATATTGGATATTAGAATTTTTTTTTCCACCAAAACAATGGTTAGGCATTGGAATAAGTTGTCCAGGGAGGTGGTAGAGTCACTATCTCTGGAAGTACTTCAAATATGTCTGGATGGGGTACTTGGGGATTTAGGGGTTATTATGATGGTGTTAGGTTGACTGTTGGACTCAGATGATCTTGAAGGTCTCTTCCAGTCCTGACAATTCTGTGATTCTGTGATTTCATGATCTGACTGTGTCAATTCAGAAAACATGAGATATATCCCAGGAACTGTAATTACTCATAAGTCACTGCAACCCTAACAGGATCAGCATCTCTAAAACTGAAAGTTGGCAATTAATTGTGCACAGCATTTGGTTTGTCATGACTCATGATTGACTCATAATTCTCTTGCAGATGCAGCTGGCACCAACCCCAGGAGAGGTGACTGAGGGTGAGAAAGTAAGAATCTCATCATGGGATCATGATATTGGTAAGGTATTCAAAAGCTGGGGAACAGGGATTTTGAAGGACCCTGTGATACAGGTCCCAGTAGCAGTTATATATCTGTCTTATATTTCAATTACTGGAAATTAGGAATCTAACTACTACAGTAGTTGGACTGAAGTTGATTAGTACTGTGACTGAAGATGATGACACTTCTGTGTTTAAATTATTTTGGGAAAGATCCACAAGACCTGCTGATATGCTTTCCAGAAAGGTATTACAATAAGAAGGCTTCTAGCCTTAGCAAAGGAGTCAGAGCATGTAAATTGGGAGCCAAGGCAGGCAGTGTGAAGAGTTAGGACATGGAATACATGAAGCAATGCAGGAATCTGCTAACACCATTGTTAGAGTGATGTGGTGGAACACAAATGCAGGAGAGCATCCAGCACTTCATTCTGTTTTCTTTATAAAGCATAGGCATGCTCTGGGCCATTTCCAAAGAGCAATCTACAAAACACAGGAGTTAGTGTATGGGGAAAGATTGGTTGAACTCCAGTCCTTTCCACCATTAGAGATAGGAGCCCACATTATTGGGCACTCCATCAACTTGAGTGCTACATACAAGTACTTCACAGAGCAGAGCTCACCTCTTCTATGAGTCTAAGTCATGCAGAAAGTGTGCAAATTAGATTCTCGTTGATCTCAGAGGAGGCGAGTCATCTACCCTTCCTTCCAACAGTGTGTTGGCCTTAGTGCTGTACCTGTGAGAGGGTCAGGGTACCCACTGCACCTCCTTCCAGCTGAAGCCTCTAAGCAGCCAGGAAGGCAAGCACGGTGGGTTCAAGAGATGAATCCTCAAAGACACCCAAAGTCTCAGAGCTGAGAAGTTTATAAGGTAAAGACCTTGGCTCCCTCCTCTGAAGTGATCACCAGCTTACAGAGTCCTTGGGTAAAACCAGAAGTTACCCTGTGAACAGGAACCCTAACCCTCAATTCCCCACACCCCACAGCATACCTTGTCTTTAATGTGAAGTGGCCTTTGTAAGTCAGTGCCGAATTCTGGTGTGGCAGCTTTCGCTGTCTGGAGATTCACATAAAAAACTAGGCCTCTGTGTCCCCAGAGGAGGGCACACAGCAGAAAACCAAACATGCTCAAGTGCAGGGCACTGTGGAATTGGTGGGATTACAGATGGAGGGAACTGTAGATTGCTGCTGGATTTGGGGCTTTGGGATGACCCTTGTGATAGGACAAGAGGGAATTACTTCAAAATAAAAGAGAGTACTTTAAAATAAAGTAATTACTTTTAAGTACTTTAAAAGAAAAGATTTAGATTAGATAATAGGAACAAAATCTGTCCTATGAGGGGGGTGAGGCACTGGAATAAGTTGCCCTGAAAAGATGTGGATGCCTCATCCCTAGAAGTGATCAAGGGCAGGTTAGACTTGGAGCAACCTGATCTAGTGGAAGGTGTCCCTTCCCAAGGCAGGGGGATTGGAACTGGATAATCTTAAAGGCCACTTCCAACCCAAACCATTTTATGATTCTATGATAAGATGCAAAGTTATTCACCTTTAGATTCAAAAGCAAGCAAGCACATGATCCAAGATATTTTTAAAACTGGTGCCGTGGAGAATTTAAAGGGTTTTTAGTGGTTTCTGTGGAGATGGAATTGCCTGAGCTCTAGACCTCTTGCTGTGTGCACTAGCTATCTGAACAAAGAAAATAATGGGTTTATTAGGGGTCTTTCATTCCCTCTTGCAGAATAGCTAGATCTTCTAAATTAGGAAGGAAGTACCTCAAAAAAGAAGTCTGTGTAAACTTGCAATCATTTTGTTGTATCATTAATGCCTGATAACCTAGCTACTTACATAAGACCACACTTTCTTATTAAGAGACAGAATGATAGCCAAGGGAGATGGCCAAGATCATGGTAAGGATTAAATAGCAGCATGGTAACAACAGCAGTCCATTTCAGAGGCAAATGAAGATAAGGAGAAAGCAACAGTTATTGGACTAGCTGTCCTACAACAAATATGTGGATGCAGGAAGTTTGCACTCAGCTTTCTGCTTGTCTGCCATTGCCAAACCACCATGTGCAGTCAAAGGATCACCCAGTGCTGTTCATTGAATAGAGCCATCAGGATTGCTCCCATAGCAGAGCTGCTGCTGTGTTCCCTGGCAGGTCACACGCTCATGGAGCAGCTCAAAGCTGGCCCGCATCCAGACCCGAATCGTGACAATGATGTCAGGCAACAGCGAGGAGAGAAAAAAATTCATAAAGTTCCTCATCATCTGAATGCAACTGTCAAAACTTTGATTCATGCCAAGGGTTCTGCATGTACAGCAGTTTTCTGTGCTGCTTGATAATGCATGTCAGAGGCATTTTATGGGAACCCTCTTTTAGGATGTGCCAGCTGTGTGATCAAGTACTCTGGAAAGTTCAGTGATTACACTGCTGCAGGCTTTCAAGAAACCATGCCATCAGGAACAATTTATGGCCCAGCTCTCTCTTTGCTGCCATGTTTTGCTCCTGATGAGATGCAGAATCCCTGAGAGCCTGGCCTTATATCATGTGAATGAGTAAAACTTTGAAAAATTGATATTTTATAAAATCCATTTAACTGATAACACTATCCAGTCACCTTCCAAGCTTCCTTGACTGTCCTGCATCTCTCATTCTGATTTAAAATGGATTTTGTTCTTCAGAAGTACACAGTAATTCCCAGTGGTAATTTTTACTGATAGCTTATCCTAGAGCTCAGCTGTGCTACTCCTGAATTTCTAATCAGCTTAGCAATGACAGAACTCCTGTCAGAGAATTGCACTACAGTTATTTTATATTCAAAACTAGACAAGCAAAAAAATCCCCATAAAAATATTTTTCTACTCTTTATCAAAAAAAATGGGATAAAATAAAAAGAGGTCTACACTTTTCACCCATGGGGCATGTTTTCTGCTAATCCCTGGAAGTTAGCAGAAGGAATGACTGGCTGCCTGAACAAGTTACCACAGGGCAAGTTTATATCACAGCTGCTATTCTGCTGTGAGAGCCTGTCAGAATGTTTTCAACCCACAGCAAACATGAGGTAGCTTAGCCTGTACTCACCAAGGTACAAAACCTCTTGACACTTAACCACAATTTAAAGAACAGTCACTGCCTTTGCAAAGTCACAGTTTGTGTCATATGTCAGTTTATGTAGCTGTATTCAAAGCATCAGAGAGGTTATCATCGAAGGGGTGTCCACCGGATGCCTAAATGCTGTAAACAGAAATCAGAGACAGTATTTGGTTGTATTTTGGATGCATATTTATCATATTCCAGGGTTTTTTTCTCCACAGACTGGTCAAAGACTTCCTGATGACATTTAGCAAACCGCTTTGGCTCCAATCCTTGGAGATAATTAGTCCCACATTTCCACTGAATTAATGATTAATCAACTTTGGTGGTCTAGGATTAATCCTTCATTTCCTCAATTGAGGAATAATAGCAGGAGGCAATAACATCTTTGTTATCCTTTTTGTCTATACAGGCTGTAGTGGTTTTGGGAATAAACAACAATTACTGCTTTGACCACAATATAGTGTAGATCTGCCTAGATTTTAAGTAGGTGTTTTTGTGTTTGTGTTTTTTTGGTTGGGTTTGGTTTTTTTGTTTTTTTTTTTTTTTTTCTTTAGAGTGATAGCTCCATGATGGGAGACCATGCTATGAGGTTTTATAGAGGCAAAAAGCGTTTGTCTCCTCTGATGGCAGTCACTTTGAACCCAAACCATCTCATTTAAAATTCAGAAAAATTGCCAGCTACTAATTGTTACATTCAAATGTTTATTCATCTGTTTGCCTAAGAGAGGATATATGTCACATTTGCTTAGCAGTCAGTGAGGAATGAAGCTCTCCATGACACTTATTTTGGATTTTGACAGCTAAATAGACTTCCATCTTGTGAACTGGATGCAAACTTACTCTGAAAGAATCTAACCCTATTTTCATTCTAGGCATATTCACACTGTGATATATCACACCGTGGGTACCTCAGACCATTTAACATTTTTAAATCAGTGAGAAGATTAACTTAAAACCTGAAATGGATGCACTTTTTTCTGTAATCTCTGTAATGAGCAAAAAACTGCATTTCAACAGGACAAATTGGTTTAATTCTCTTGGTTTAATTATTCTTAATTATTAATAATAATCATGTGTATAGGGGCTGAGACATCCTTCAACTTGATTTCATCTTTCTTCGAAAAGCATCAACCTATTGTGAAAGCAATGAGAACTATGCAGAAAACCCTACACAACAGGGGACAAGTTCTTTTCTAGTCCTCTGCTCACAGTGAACCTGTGTCAAGTCACACGTCAAGTTGGCCTAGTCACACAGAGTTGCAGAATTGTGCAGGGTTGTACAGAACAACAGCACTGCAAGAGAAATAAGGAATTTCTGGCTCACCAGCCTATGCTGAAGGTATTAAGGTGATTTATCTTCTATTAGTGTCAAATACCAAATTCAAAGTGGTTCTACTACTAGAATACATTGATGGTTTGTTAACATTGTGTGGGGGTTTTTATGTCTTTTTGTGTGAACTACCATAGGGTTAAAAAGCTTAGGAAAGTAGACTGACAGAGTATGAATCTACAGTCTGCCAAGCTGCTGAGCCATCCACTTAGTGGAAACACACTTAGTGTTTCAACTGTCCAGCACTCTGGATAGATGTCAGTTTTGCTTCTCAGTGAGACAATACAGGATTTACCTTCCTGTAGTTTCAGAAATAATTGTCCCTTAAGAAAACCCCCAGGGACTTAAAAGGCAAAATTTAGGTTCTCCTGCATTTAGAGAGAAATTTATTTAGAAAGGAATTTATTGTGTCTTGAATTGAAGGCATCCAACAAAAAGGAATATGCAATTTGGTTAATCCCCACACTGAAAATTATTAATGTGAGCAAAACATGCTTTCTCAGCAGATAGCTCATTCTTGGGTTAAAAAACAGCTAGAATAAATGTTCTTAAGGCTCTATGAAGGAACTAAAATGACTCTGCATCCTTTGTGACTACCATCACACAGAACACAACAGCTGGCATTTAAAGAAACTGTTCACAGTAAACAAATCAGTTTAGCAGGTGTACGCGAAACAGAATAATTTGTCTCTTTCTATAAAAGATCTGCCATTCTTGTATTACAAAGGAATTTGAGTAGTTACTTTTATTCTGTTTTTAAAATTTGGGATTCATTTGGTCCCAAATATTTTTTTCGCAAAGCCTTTGAGAGTTTATCTGTACTAGCAGAAGAATGGAAAAATTCCTTAATTCTATAGTTCTATAGTTCTTAATTCTTAATCTTAATTCTATGATTAACTAATCACTGAGGATTTAACAGCAAATACTGTTGCTCTACCTGCCATTACTATGGCTTCATTAATTTTACAGAATATATCAGAGTGCATTAGTCTGATGTATTGTCAAAAATAATTATTGTGTAGTCATACTCTGGAAAGCAGATATGTAAAAATGCCATCCTCTTATACACAGATCATTCCTGTGAGCATACTGTCAGATCTGCCTATTTTGTGTCAGAAATACTCTTTTATATGTTTCAGTTCTGGAAGCACCTTGTTCACATAATATCAATAAAACTGGATGTGTTGAATCCCTCAAGAGCATTCTCATCACAGTGACCACCAAACCTGGGGTCATGGAGTTGTGCACAAATTTTAGAAGAGCACAGCTGGAGAATCTTAGAGCTGATGGATCTTGAGTGAATTCACACTTTGATTTAGGCATCAAAGCAGACATTATGAGAAGATAATCTAGTCTGAGTTTTAGAAGGTAGGCAGAATTTCCAGGGCTAGCAGAGCACATCTCTTACTGATAGAGGCAGTGTTTGATCTGAAAATAATTAAGCTATAACAAATATGGAACCCTAGAATGCCATTTTGAATGACTTCCATTTTCAAATAACACTGTAAAATTAATCTCTAATTGTCCAGTGTAACATTTTATTGTCAAGAGCCTCGTTTTGGTGAGGCTAAACTCTTAATCATGTTGCTTCATTTCTTTATTAATTCCCATAACATAACTTTGTAGGATGTCCATCTTTTTTTATTGTTGACTTCATCCTTACAACCCTAAGTAATTTAGTTTCATCAGAAACATCCCACCAGCCTATTACCCACCTCCTTTTCCAGTTCCTTCCCTTTTTATGTCAAATACCAAAATGATCCAACATAGCTCCATCCAGTCTGAAAAACAAACTCTTGCTCCTCTTTTGTTTTCTATCTCTTTGCCATTTCCTCATCCATAAAAGTACTGTCTTCCTTGCTCCATGGTTGCTTAGTTCCCTAAATGATCTTTGGCAATGGGCTCAGTCAAAAGTCTTTTGGAAATCCAAGTAGTTAGAATGACCTTGATTATATCCATATTCTTGTTCAATCACTCAAAGACCTTGTTCATAAAGCAGTATTTCTCCTCATAAAAACCTTGATTATTCTGCTCAATTAGATAATTTTTATTCAAGTGTCCACTTATTCTAATCTTCATTATACTTTCATTTAATTTGTCTAGTAGAAGCATCAGGATTACAGACCTAGAGTTCCTCAAATCTCCTCCATAGTAGTTTTCAAAATTGGCATCACACCAATTTGCCACCCTTCAGGTTTTTGGTATGAAGACAATCCAGCACAACTGCTTCCCAGACTCCTGTCATTTATTTATTCATAGAAATGTAACAAGCGGAGAGAACAAGATTGAAACAAGCAGAGCCTTTATCCTTTTCCTTGCTTCCCAACTCAGTTATTTTATTTTAAAATTTAGGTTCCTCAAGACTTACCCAAGGAAGTCATCATATAACTTATTTTGTCAGTGTCTCTGCTGGTCTTCCTTTTTGACAAGTCACATCCTTTGATTTCTTCAGGAAACTGTATAATTCTTTAATAACCTTGGAGAGCAAGCTTTAAGTCTTGGTTACACCATTGTTTAACTTGGTTTGGAGCTTTGATATCCCATTTTGCAGACAATAGCTAATTGTTCTGTCTCAGTTTCTTTTTTTTCCCCCCTCCTACCTGCAACAGCCTGGTTAGCAAAGCCAGGCAGTATTTGCTCCAGTGTGCCATAGCTATACTTTGGAAGTACCTTGGAAAATATTCATAGTATTGTCTGTGCGCTCTCTTTGGGTTCAGACCTGTCCCACAATGGAGCTCTGCAAATGAACGCCAGGTGGCTTGAGTAGTCTGTGCTGGTTTCCCAGTATGGGCCATGAAGACAACAGGACCAGGACCAGGGGACAAAATCTGGCATGATTCAGAAGCCAGCCAGTAAAAAGGAAAACATCCTTCTCTTAGTTCATGTAGTGGTCAAAAGAAGCTCAAAGCTCAACTTAGGAGGGCAGAGGATCACAAGGTAGCAGAGTATATCAATCCCATTACATGGGCTAGTTCTGGAGTCACAGGTTTTTGATAGGAAGTGTTAAGACATGGGTTTATAAAGGCCAGGTGCAGATGACATTTCTCTGAAGCTGGAACACAACCCTCCACTGCTGTAAATGACTGTTCAAACTGTGAAGAGATTTCAGTAGAGTTTGACAGCCTGCACTGGCTCTGTGCTTGATGTGCCATGGTACATTGAAAACAAAGGCAAGTGTGGAAGCAAAGGATTCCACAGGTTCCCTCTCTTTGTGCAATCCACTAGGATGCAGCCAAGCTGATGGATGGTAAAAGACATCTGAGCCTTATGTCTTACCAACAGTTTAGCAGCTCGATGTGCTGGGCTTGGCCACAGGTATTTATCTTTGTATAATTAGCAGAAGTGACAAAAGCAACCTTTAATTCAGTGGCTGCCATTCTACTTAAATGAGAAACAAATGTGCAGGTGAGGGCAGAGTTTGAAGCAGTCCCCAAGATACCAAACTAAATACCAGAGAAGAGATTAATGTTCACAGCACTTTTCAAACTAACTGTGTAGGTGCTTGCACAGCCCATGCTTGGCAAATGGCCTGACTAACAACACCTGGTAGCATAACAGTGTGAGGTAAAGTTTGTGTATGTGTTGAATATGCAAAATTGGCTGGAGAACATTTGTCCATGTTAACTGATCATGTTAAAGATGAAGACAACCATAAGCCCCAACCCGATGGTGTTACAGAGGATGAGAGACCATCAATGGATTAAACAATAGCCAGGGAACTTCGAAGAGAGCTTTGAAACAAAGGAGGACTCAGCCTGAACAGAAGTATAAAAGAAGATGAAAATTGGTTTGAGGTTGGGGGAGACACCTTGAAGGGTAACCAGCAGTAGTCAAACCTGGTTTGACACTGCCAGAATCTGCCCTGTCAGCATTGCTACTGCTTCTTGCGTTAAACAGATCGTCATCCTTATGAAATTCCTCATGGAGCTGGTGCTCAACAGCTGGCTTGACTGGATGAGGCACAAGTGGGGACCCACACTCAAGGTGCATAGAAGGGGGCTTGTGGAGGGACCTTTCTTAGCCTATAGGAGACATGGTTTACCTCTAGTTTATTTATAGCAATAATGGTATTATTGGTATTGATCCCAAATATACTGCAGGTGAGTTAGATGTCATTAAGAAATCAATCCTTATTTGCCTTAAATTATGAGAGCTGAACAGTTTTCCTCTGGTTCATTATTTGGACTGTGGGTGATAACACTGGAGAAATCTTCCCATTTCTTCTTTGCTAAAGAAGCTTTCAACTATGTAGTGGCTAACTTTGTATAAAGTGAATGGAACTTGCTTCATCACATGCTGATGAAGAAGTTGCCCTGTGAGTTAAAAAAAGCAAAAGAGAGTGTTTAAACAGAGTAGAGTGGTAAAAAAACCCAACAAACAAATCTCCATTTTTTTTCCTTCACTACTGTTTACAGCTGTTGGAAAAAAAAAAAATCTTTGATCCCTGTTTGGTAGGGCTTGATTTGTTCAAAGAAGGGAGATGCAAAGCTAATGCACTAGATCTGCTCTGTGATAGTTTTGCAAGCAAGGCCTTCTGAGAGCAGAGGTTTGTGGAAGTCACCTGCCCCAGGGTAAACCTCTGCAGTGGCAACTTGAGCTGGTTGGTCTGGACTCCCTTGACTGCCGACATGTCTCATCTTCAGTAGGAGATGCTTTTTCTCTCTTAACTGGCAGTTATTAACAAAAAGCTCCACAAGCCCAAGCCCCAAAACCAATAAAAGAAAAAGAACCCCACCCTGAGATAATGAAAATAGAAGTATCTGATAGTCATTTAGATGCACAGTTGTACAGCTTGATAAGATAAAGTTTTTTCACATTTTATCAGGTGATGTGTAAAAGAGATGGCTACTTAGCACCGAGTGTATGTAGCTTTTGTTTGCTGTGGGGACAGTGGTTAGAGGGCCTCTAGACAGAGGCTTAGAGACACAAAGAACGTCTATACTCTAAAAGAATATTCAAAGAAGGAGAGGCTTCTCTGTGCAATCCTGAACTCAAGATAATAAGGTCCAATCCAAGGTTTGCTTTATACCTCTAATATGACCTTGGAAGAGAAATTTAAGATCCCACTTGAAAGGCCTGATCAGTTATCTGCAAAGAAGAAAAATAGCTGTGGGAGTTTTTTTTCCCTCTCATTTTGTTTAGATTGGGCAGACTTTGGGATTGCTCTATGCACTGTTGAAATTTCATTTGGGGCTGCAAGTATAATAAAACAAGTCCAAAAGTCTGTTTCAGGAGTAGTGCTGATGAACAAAAACAGAGGTGAGGATGTCTCCACTGAAACACATGGCAAAAGCATCCTGGTCTAGTACATCTCATGGTGAGGTCTAACTGTGACACCCAAAAGTCAGCGATTTACAATGCCTAGCACAAGGATTCAGCAGGCAGTAAGTGGTGGCTACAGAGCCTGATTGCAGCAGGAAGGACCTTCAACACTGTGAAAAACTGTTGCTTTCTGAAATGGATGAGCAGGGAAACAGAGAGCAAAAATATGCTTTGGCAAAGGCTTTCAGTCCATGCAGTAAGCCCAGTATTTCTCTAAGTTAAATGACCTTCCCACATTTCTTTTCCATTTATGCAAGTATATTCATCTGTCACATCCACACTGAGACCCAGGCTGGATTGCAAAATACTCCAAAAATCCTTTCAAGATTTTCCTTTTATCACTCTCTTTCTTAATTAGTGCTTTGATTAAAAAGTGTCTATTACTTTAAGAGGTAGCTTTGCAAGTCATTGCAAAAGATACTGTAGTTGATAACTGAGACAAGCCACAGATTTGAAACCAACACTTAGAGTGGTTTAAATAAAACTAAAGCATTTTTTCCACCTTGAATAATGCAGTCGGGCTTGAAATGTGCTATCTGATGCTCTGTTAACTTTTCCTTTAGAAAGACAGTCACCTTTTTAGGTGGTCTTCTGTCAAAATCTTAGTGTTTAATACAAAGGAAAGTAGAATACAATACTGCTGTACTCTGGTCACCTCATAGGGCATGACACCTGGTGGTAAGACAAATGCCTCTGATATGACAAAATACCTTGAAGTATTTATTGTCAGTGCTGACCTAGGTAAGACAGAATTTAGTGTAGCAAATAATTCTAACACCTTAGAAGGGCTGAGATTTAGTTGAATTCGTGATTATGCGGAAAACAAAGCCCTTCTGTGATTTTCACATTTTTTCCAGCTGCTTAATAGCAATTTCAGCAAGTAGTCTGTCTGAATAAAAGTGGAGGTGTGTGCTCAGAGGTTGCATGCCAGTAGCTGGGAAGCCAAGTGCCTTCAGTGGCCAGGAGTGATGTTTTCTCTTAGCATGGTTAAACAACTCATACCAGAAGGTGCTCATGCTTTTATCATTTTATCCCCACCCCCAACATCTTCAGGTTGAGACTAATGAGCTAAACAAAAGAATTAAGATTAAAGAAAACCCTCACCAATAGAACAAAATAAAAAGAACAAATTGTCTTAGGCTTTTAAGGAAAAAGATGTAAGTAGACCAAACCAGTAGAAATGTAGTTGCAAATGGTCGAAGGACAAATGAGAAATACAATACATTTTAATGAAGGCCACTTCCTGCCTGAAAAAAGGCTGCCACAAAGGAAAACCTCCAGAAATTGGTGAGGGGACTAAATTTCGCACAAGAAGAGTTTTATCTGACTATAAAAAGGTTATGTCATAATGAGAAAGGAAAATAGGAGCATTTAGGAAGTAAAGGAGATCTAATAAAAGACCTGTTAATTGCCAAACCAGACATGGACTCCCGGAAAATATAAACATGAAAAAGACAGTCGCTTCAGGTCATATGGGGACTGTGCTATTTATGCAGCAAATGTAAGGTTTAATTGGGAGCAGCCACATTGCCAGTTCCTGCAGAGCCTGAGCCAGCTGAGATGGTGTCTGGGAGAAGCCATCAATCCCAAGTAGCTTCAGTGACACTCCCAGACTTGGATGTGCTTTCCAGACAAAGACTGTCTGCTGAGACACAGCAGAAAAGGAACAGCTTGTAAGAGACTTCCAACAGTGGCTTAAGGTTGGATCAGGAAGAAGTGGATGAAGAAGAATCAAGAGACTGCCTGCTAATTGGCAGTGCTGACTTCAGCATGCAGGGAAATTCTCAGTAAGGCAACCCAAGCTCTAAGCCGTGTGTGAACAAGAGGAGAAAATCAGATGTAGTTTGGTTTCTCAGGAAGGGAGGAACAATACTAGCAGTTACATTTGGATGACGATAAGCTCCCATCTCACTTTACTCAATGGAGGGAATTCTGGGGAAAGAAAACCCCAGATATCTGTGAAAGGAAAGCAGAAGCCACTGAGGACAGTGCAATAGACATTTCCTGTCCACGGCAGCAGTTTGTTACTCTCCCAGCTGTGTCTGCTCCATAGTATCTCATGGCTCCCTACATGTGCTGCCCAAGCACCCTTCTTGCTCCCAGCCCCTATCTCTGCCTCAAACAAGCAAAATTAGGGAGAAGAAAAGCAGAGGATGTAAGAGGAGCAGGTCTTCTTTGAATGTAACATACCTAATTCTGTTGATAGCTCTGACACTTTACACCAATATAATTACATTTCAGTAATGCACTAGATAGAGTCATTTATGAAATATTATTCAGATAATTGTCTTGATAGTTACTTTGACTGAGATAAAAACTCCCTGAATTGTAAACAAAGGGGAACAATAAACATTAATGTGTTGGGTTGGAGCTTGGTGGCTCACTGCTGAGACTGGGATTACATGCAGGCTTGTTTAATGATCTGGATGAAGGTGTTAAGAGAATATTAAAAGAAATCTCAAGGGTGAGCTGAACTGGAACAAGATAAGCATAGTAGAGGCAAAGCACTGAGAAAGAATCTTCAAAGAAAAGATTGTTTGAAATTATTATCTAGTTTTCCTACTATACCATGCACAACATTCCTCTGCCCAGGTTTTCAATGGTGCTGACTGATTCCAGACTCACACAGGTGATTTGGAGCTAAAAAATTGTTAAATGTGAGGGTACTATTAGATGTGGCCAATTTGAGTCTCTTTATGGAGAAACATCCCTTTGCAAAGCATGAATCCTGCAAATACTCTCCATGCCTCTGGGGTGGCAGGAGCTGCAACACTGAGTGGGATGCTGAGCATCTTCCTAGAAGAGATTGGAGAATTCAGAGAAGAATGACGGAAGTGACTGCGAGGATTGAGGAGTTTGGTGGCATACATGCAAGCACACAAAAATAGATGTGTATGTGAGAGTAAGTAGAATGAATTAATTTCACATTGTAAACAAACATTTGTAGGATGTCAGACAAATTTGTGCTTCATCCGTATGTAGTGAAAACCGTCCCTGGGAAACTTGTTTTGGTCCATAGCTTTGCGAAATCATAGCCTTGGCAAATCCAAGAACCTGCACTGAAAGTGTTTCTTTAATGTTTTTAATCCAAACTTTACTAGTGGATTTTGCAGGGCAGCAAAATAATCCCTAAATTATAAAGATGACATGTTAATTGAAATTTTGTAATTCAACTCTGTAAACCCAAAAATCTTTGGGCATTTCCAGAAAACCAGGATGCAGTGGTGAAGAGGTCTAACTAATCAGATGGGGGGAGGGAGGTCAGGTATGAAAAGAAAATAAAATATAGTTGAAATAACTTAGAAAATGATGTTTTCAGATTGCATGTTTTAGTGTAACACAAACAAGAAGGAGAAAGAAAGAATTCTTTCAGAGGTGATCCCATCCCATAAAGCCTAGGTTTCTAGAATTTCCCTTAACAATTCCCTCACTGTGTCTACTTAGCAATGAGTAGTTTTATTTGCAGCACCCACCCTGAGATGTCTGTCTATAGTTCTATCTACTTATCTATCTATCTATCTATCTATCTATCTATCTATCTATCTATCTATCTATCTACTTATCTTTAATATAATTTAATATTGAACTGAGGAAATTAAATAGTCCCAGTGGGTGGCAATAGAGTAGGTAGTAGCGGTATGGGCATTTTCATAAAAGGGCTCAGAATTGTGTCAGCACCACCTTTAAAGATTGTAACTAATTGATCTTTATCTAACCTATCAGACATACTGCCCAAAATGGTATTTACAGCATCTCCCGAATTAACTGTAGAGACTTTTCCCATTGCATGCTCATCAGGTAGGCTCATTGAATTTACCAGGACTCAGGAGATGCTTGGAGAATCATTACTGATAGAAATTCAAAACCCAAAGGAGCTTCTCTATATTGATATCCAGATGAGAGGTATGCAGCTAAAAATACCCCTTGTCAACTGTGATTTTTGTTATGCACCAGCTCCACTTGAAATTTGCTACAGACAACCAAGATGAGCAGAGTCTGCTTGCAAGGAATATTTTTCCCTACCCCTTTGATCTAAAGCAGATGTTACCGATTACCAGCAGAAGGCCTGTGTTGCATACTAAGCAAGTCAGTGCTGCTCAGTAAAGGGTATTGGTAAAGGTAGCGTGAAGGGATAGGCCATGAATTACTGCTGTCAAATTACCCAACTGTTCCACTGCAGTTTTTATTGCAGAGGTTTTCTAGGCTCAGTAAATCAGTGAGAGGTCAAGCCACACCTTACTGCGCCAGAGAGTTTCAGATTGCTTAGTATAAAGTGTCATGTACATAGGACAGGCAGCAATTTCAGGAAAAACAAAGAAACTAGGAAAACCCAAAGAAAATAGGAAAATGGAGGGTTGCTGAAGTACTTCCATACAAGGGGAGGCAGCTGAAGTCACTGTCATATTTCATCTGAATAAAACCCAATATACTTTATGTCATTGGTGATGTTTTTGAGTCTCTTCTTTCCCCCTGTGTAGGCTGGATTAATGGATAATGCGATTAGATCCATCCTGTGGACAACTCACAAGTCCCTATCCATAATGGAAATGACCCACTCTTCCTCTGTGCCGCTCCGAAGGTCTCTATGGCAGTGCACACGGTTCAGCTATTGACACTCAGCTTCTCAAAGCAGACCTTTTACACATTTTCAGGGATGTGGTTTTCTGAATACAAATTAGTAGAAGTGGCAACGGAAATGGCAATCGGTGCTGTTTGTAACTCAAATGAAAATATTCACATTTACCAACTGCTCTGTTTCTGGAGCTCTAATATAATGCTAGCTATTTTTCATATCTGATTGCATTCTTATTCCAGTATATATTTCTTTTTCCCATTAAAAGTCAGTAACTTGGTCTCTAAACAGCGGAAAAATTAAACACCAATTAGAGCAATTAGAAAATCACTAATTTTGTCTGCTGAGTCTGGTTCTGCATTCCCTTTAGATGTGTAACTTCCAAGGAGGTCAACAGGAGGTCTGTGTGCAAACATGCATTAGGATCTAGTCATAACAGAAAATCAGATTAAGGTTTTATAAATAAATGACTTTTTTTCTTGATTGATTAAATAGTTGAAAAAATTCATCTCAAGTCTATTTGAAGTAAATTTTCTTTGTAAAAAATTATTCGGTTTTTGAAAAAAAAATTAAAATCCACTTTTTAGACAGGATTGTTTAAAAAACTAAGTAAGATTGTTTTGTTTAACCTGTATAGATGTGCTTTGAATACTTAATTTTAAAATAGATATGTCTGAGTCACCTTTAAACATAGTGCAAAACAATCTGAGAACAGTCCTTGTTTCCAAAATGTTGTAATAAAACATTTCATCTAATAATGGTGTTTATTTAATTCAAATAATTTTGACAGAAATGCATCAAGTTCATAACAGTAAAATGTGACCTGTGTTTTCCAGTGAACAGAGAAGACAGGAAATATCTGTGTAGGACCCTGCTGCAGGTTTGGCTGCTTGGAGGCTAATTCCAGTAGGAACACTGCCCAGTGCCTGCACATTATTTGCTTCAGAAAAAGGAGAGGTATCTAATCTTTTTTCTCTGCTGAAAACCATGCCTCCTACCCTGCTGTCCAAGCTACTTCATTGTTTTAAGCATAGAAATTTTAAGTTATCTTTAGATTTAATGGAGTAGTAGAAGGACTGGGAGGAACAACCTGGGTTGCTTCACTGTAAGTCCTGTGATCCTTGAGGATGATGTACAGCAAAGTCAGTCCCTCGCTTCTGTACTCTGCCTTACTCTCATTATTCTTCTGTTTCTTTATTCTCTTTGCCACAGTGTTCATAGTAGCAGACATTTCCAGACTAACACAAGTCAGCATCTTTAGATACAAGTGAGTGATATAAACCTCTTTTTTTGCCTTCCAGACAAGAGAATGGTTAGATAACTACTTCAGGTGACCATGAAGTCATGGCTGTCCTAAGGCATTTATAGCTGGTCACTGTGCAGGTGTTCCCAGGAGTCACACTGTCTCCCAGCAGCTCCTACAGCTGCTGGGGAGAGGGAAGGCAGTGGGTGTACCCAATGGCCCTGGGAATGTGAGGATGCCAGGACAGTCCCTGAGGCTGTCTGGTGCAGGTGTGTGTGGAAACAGAGGAGGAGCAGATCCTGCTTGCTCAAATCCCCCTCAGAGCTCATGGCTCCCAGTGTTACTAAAGGCAGTGTCCACCTGCCCATTAGTCCTTGTCTGCAGAGATGGCTCTGTTTCTCTGTCCTCTCTGGCACATTTCCTGCAGCAGCTGAACACACATGGGCAGAGAAGATACCATGCTCCCCAAACATTTAATCATATCCATTTTCCTAATTACCTTCCATTTATCTATTTTGCATGGCAGGTTTCTATTGTAAATAGGAAGCAATTGGTGGGTGGTTTGCTTCAAAGCATAACTATTTTTTTCCTTTTCCTTTTCCTGCAAGCTTTTTTTTTAAAGATAGACAGAAGAGATGCAAATTCAGTTCAGTTCTATCAACACAATTTTCAACTCCTTTTGCTTATTGTGATTATTTATTTGTATATATATTTATATATATGTGTACTATCTATTTATATATCCAATGCTATTCTCATTAAAACTTTCTTGGTTTTTGCTCTTCACTTTTCCCTCTGCTGGGATCCGTCTTTGGTGAAGACAACCAAAGATCATCCCAGAAGACCATCCCAGCAGGATTACTTTAAGAGGACAGCTACTCAGATGGACTAGGACACAGGAGGGAGCAACAGCAGAGTTCTGCCTTTTTGATAACCACTGAACAAATCCAGATGACAAAGGATAGGAGCGCCCAATTGAGCAAAGGTCAGTCTGTCTGTCTTCCTGATTTTTCCACTTTCTTTTTCCCTCTGCAGCAACCCTTTTATCACAGCATTATAATCCAGCATTAAAATTTATCATTTTCTGTAATGCAAAATCATGCAAAGTTGTTGGGTTTGGGGGTTTTTTGCTGCCTTCTCTTCCACTTTACCTGAAAGCACTCTGATTCTAGTACCCAGCTAATTGCTTTTGATCTTGCCAAAGTTCAAGTTACTGTATCTGATATTTTTTTTTCTTCACAGCAAGCTCTATTTCCACTGATTGAATACTGATGAATTAGACACTAGAAGGTGCCTTTGGTCAAACAACATGCCTTGTTCTGAATTCTCAGTAGTTCTAAGCAATTATAAATCTGTCAGTAGAATCTTCTTTACTTTCAAAATGAACTACAATGTTTTATAATAAATTTCTAAGACTTTTATCAAAAGTTTTTTTTTTTTTTTTTTCCTGGAAGATCTTTTGTGTAGCATAGGGTTGCAGGGTCCCTTTTCAATGCACACACTTATCTGGGCATGGTCCTTCCAGATCCTCCCTGGGCCACCAGCCTGTGCAAGAGCAGATGATGAGGGACAATGTGGCAATGTGGGAGGGAATCTGTGTACTCAGAACCCTTTCTGGGGCAGGATGGGACCACAGGATCTCACTTCACCCACTGTGAAGCACAGACTTGCCCCTCACTTGACATCAGCAGGACTGACAGTGTCTTACAGCAAACACCATGAAATCTGGACCACCTGGGTCCAACAAAATTGTCTGAGAGATCTAACTCAGCCTTTAACTCACTGTTAGGAGCAGGTATTAGGGTTACCCTTTTCCCCCACAAGCACTTGTTTTCATAGTGATGCCTGAAATGGCAAATTTAGATATTTCTTTAGGAATATAACATAGGACCATGATCTGAAATAGTGTATTTGCAAGGTTCTCAAATATAGGAAAGCTAGTGAAGGAAAACTATTCCTGCAGAGATCCAGTGACATGTTCACTCAGGAGTTAATTTCTGAATAAAAACCAACTTCAAAGCATGAATGGAAACTGAAAACCATAAAGCAGCTTCTGTTTTAAAGAAACTACTGAAAATGTGCATTACTCGTTCTTCAGACTTCTTACTGTGGAAATTAGGCACTCCTATGGGTTTTCCAGCAGTGTTAAAATACCATGCAAAATTACTGTGAGGGTAGAGGCATTTCTCATTGAAAAGCCCTCTCTGGACATGTAAAGAACAGTTTTTGAAGAGCAGTTAGTTCCACATGTGCTGAAGTGTGCAGTGTAGCAGGAGAGCTGGGGCACTGACAGGTGGCAGGACAGGAAACACCAACTCTGTCTCCAGCTGAGGAGGTAGCTGTCCAGCTCCTGCCCAGCAGCCCAGGCTGTGCAGAGGCACCATGACAGCCTGGGAGAGCCTTGTGTGATATCCCAGATAAAGTGCAATTTATTTGGCAATCCTTTGGAGCCTTCAGATGCAAAAAAAAGAGCAAAAAAAAGCACTAGAGTATGAAGCAAAAATAGGACTCTCATGCCCTGGGCAGAAAATGCTTTGCCAGAGGCAAGAGATTCAGGAGCAGAGCAGCAACAGCCAGAGCTGCAGCAGGAGGAGAGTGTGTGACCGGGGCTAGGGTGAACTTCCCATGTGTGGGCCGCTGAAGTTACTTGCCCAGATATGAACCTCGTTTTCCCTCTGCCCAGTAGCTGTCCCTGTGTGGTCTCTGACAGTGGCACTGAGGACAGGAGAAGGGACCATGTGTCTCCTGAGGGATGGTAGCCTTATTTACCTTTTTGCTGCAATATTGCCTGTTTGTGCCTCATTCATCACACCTCTCACGAGAAGATGCTCTTCTGTCACTGCTGCTCCTTGCTTCTCCAGCCAGCATAGTCCTGTCTGAGTTTACTCCTACCCCAGACACATCCATTTGTATGTTCTTCAGGCTTCATCTCCTTTGCTCCCTGCCATGCTTCTGTTCTTGCTAGGGTGCCTTTGTATCATCATTCCTTTTTCCTGGCAGGTGTTTTAGCTTGTCCTAGTTGAGTAAGTTTCACCTTCTGCATCCTGATGAAGCTGTTTGGGAAAAGGGAGGGTACCTGGGTAGAAATCCCCTGGAATACAGTTCCCAGCTCTGTAGCATCTAGGGAGCTGGAGGAGGATTTTCCCTGAATGAACTACACATGGAATCTCCATCATAAATATGTCCTTTACACTAATTTCTTACCTGTTAGCAACTGCGGAGCCCAAGCTAAGGAAAAAGCCATGCAAACGATTTATGGGTTGTGGCAAATATTCTAAAACAGCGACAAACTGATCCCTGTGCTGAAGAAGCAGTGAGGGCACAATTCATTAACTAGAAGCTTAGTCTCCATCTTACATTTAACCAATAATACTCTATAACAAACAAACAAAAAAGAGAGATGTAACTGTACTCTGGGACCAGGTCTATATGACCAGATGAGCATTCAGTGTTAGAAGTGCAGCTTCATAAGTAAATATGTGTGGGAAAAACTGTCCTGACAGACACTTACACTTGTTTATTGAGGAGAAAAATAACTGAATAATTATTTTTCCCCTTAAACAGTAGAATGTCTTACCTAGAAAACTCTGTGGGCAAAAATAAATATGTCAGCACAGCTGGCATAAAATGCTCCATTTTAAACTATTCAATCACATAGCTTTTCTCTTTAGAAATAGATATTTTGGCAAGAAATATGCATTTACAATGTAAAAAGTCTAAGTTTGTTGATAAAAAGCTATACATTAGATTATACTTTTTAAAAGTTTATTTTCTTCTTCTAATTTTTTAACTGAAGCTGTTTAAAGACATTTATTGTATTGAAACTGCTTCTTTTGGCGTTGTAACAAATGCAGCCACTGTGCTGCTGTCATAAGGGACAGAAGGTGAAGTGAAACTTTGTAAAGGAGCCAGTCCAATTTTCAGAAGGCACCTGGAGATTCTATATGTGAATAGCCTAGGAGCCACCAGCCGTTTTCATACTTAAAGTGAGTGATCAGCCCCCACAGATCTAAAACAACGAAAACAAGTGAAAAATAGCTTATCTCCCCTGGTCCTCGTTGTCACCTGCACGGTGATCATCATGATTACACTAATGGATTGGAAGTGGGTGCACCGGAGGTTGATGCTGCTTTTATCTCCAAAGCACAGTGCTGGGAGGAGCCAGGAAAACACTTGCATCTGGCATCAGGAGAGAGGCTTTGGCCAAGCCCCTATCGGACAGTTTGGGCGGTGTGAGCGAGCCAGGAGCTTTGTGGAGGTGCGGTGTGAGCACAGGGCTATGGTCGCAGGCGGCTCCCGCTGGCGCACCAACCTGCCTGGCATCACCCAGGTGTAAAGCAGCTTGAGGGCTGCTCCAGGCAAGAGCAAGCTCACTTGTCTCGGAGAGAAGAAAAGGGGCTCCTTCTGGCTACTTTTGCGCCTTGCATTCGGGGCATATCATCCTCGGCCATGGCCACAGAGCGGGGCCCTTGTCTTCGGGAGCCTGTGGAGGGCGGCGGACGCCAGGAGGTCGCTCAGCCGGGGAGCAGCTGGGCTGTCATTCTCAGTGTCTCCTTGGACAGCCGCAGCAGCTGCAGCCAAAACAGGCCTGTCAATAAGAATGGGACGTACGTGGACCTTGTAAATAATCTCCCCGCGCAGGTGTCTTTGCTAGGGTTCTCACTGAAAAAAGGTAAAAAACGCTGAAGGAAAACCACTCAAGTACAGTGGAACATGATGTTCCTTGGGGATTCAGACTTGCCAGAGCACCATGGGGTTAGACAGTGAGGGGAAGGCAAGCAAGCTGCACAGAAGAGGGGTAACTCTTGCTCCCTGGAGAAAAGACTTTTGTTGAAAATCCAGACTAGACATTCAGCTTACAGAGACTTTTCAGGGCTGAACACAGAAAATAATTTCAGTGGAATAAAGTCTCCATGGAGCTGAAGAGTTGCTAAGTGAGAAGCATGACATTGTTTCAGGATGGGAATAATGTAATCTTTAGGGCAGATAAATATAATGGGTTAACTTGGCAGCAGGTCTAAGGTGACCAACAGTGCACGAGTCTTAGATATAAAGGCTGCTACAGCATTCAGCAGGTAGTCTGACTAAATATCCTTGAATGAACCATATTTGGTGAACTAAAGCAAAATAATTTTTCTGTGTGTTCCAGAAACGTCTGCAGAACCCCCTCCTTCTTTCCTCATCCATTTGTTATTTTTTTTTTTCTATAGATTTCCAGGTATACTTTGCAACTACCTGATGCCATGCCGTCTTGGAGTCATATCTTAACAAAGTTAATGGAAGTGTTTGAGTTAGAGGGCTCAGTAACAACAGAAAAAGGCTCAGGGAAAAAGCTGACTGTGAAATGTGAACAAACACCACAAAAAGGCAGTGGAAAAGCTGGAAAAGTGTGTGGCTGCAGGGAGGAGGGGGAGCTGAGCACCTCTTTAGCAACAAATTATTGAACTAATTACCTCAGTAAAGATATTGCTGACTCAACTCCAGGGATGAGAAAACACAGCAGGAGGGGGCAGTGAGCCAGAAGTCTCTGAGTTTTTGCACTGACATGAAGGGGGCTGCCTGAGGATTGTCTGATCCAGTCTTCTTGCCCAAAGTAGGGTCAGCTGCAGGCAGGTCAACACATGGAAGTGTCACAGCCTCTCTGGACCACCTGTGCCAGTGTTTGGCTACCCTCTCAATAATATATTTTCTTGTGGAATTTCCTTTGTGTCAGTTTGGCCTCTTGTCCTGTTGTGGGCACGACTGGGAAGGCCCTGGCTCCCTCTTCTTCCTCCTTCCCATAAGGTATGTATATACATTGACGAGATCCTTCAGTCCCAGCTCTCCCAGCCTCTCGTCATATCTGTGATGCTCCAATCCCTTTATCCTTAGCAGCCCTGAGCTGGGCTCAGTGTGGTATCTCCACATCTCTTCTACTGGGGAACCCAGAACTGGACATAGCAAAAAATATCCCTGCAACTCTAGTTGGAATAGAATAGTAGAATATTTGCAGCTCGAAGGTACCCGCAGTGATCATCTAGTCTAACTGTCTGACCACTCTGGGGCTGACCAAAAGCTAAAGCATGTTGATAAGGGCATTGTCCAAGTGCCTTTTAAACACTGACAGGCTTGAGGTATCCACTCCCTCTCTAGGAAGCCTGTTCCAGTGTTCTCAGGTTAATTTAGGCTCAGATTCTCAGGTGGATTTCTTTCCTTATTTCTCTTTTTTTTTTTTTTTTTTTCCTTGAAGAACTGGTACTTAGCAATCCTCAAAAATGCCATTGTGCTTTTTGCCTGTGGCTTCTCCGGATGCTATTTTGTTGGAACCTACTTGTTTCTATTCAAATCTGTCCTGAAGAGAACAGATGCAACTCAGCTGAAATAACGATGATTATAGAATCCCCAATGTCACTGCAGAGTGGAAAAAAAATTAATAGCACCTAGTAAACTACAAAGCAAAATCAAATGTGTGGTTTCAGTCATCTTTGCTATTTTCTGCAGTTGGAAAAATACTTTCTGTTCTGGTGAAGTCTGACAACAGCTCACTGAACACAGTGATGAGGTTTCAACAATTTGTATTTTATTATTAAATGTCTCTATATCTGCAAGTATAAACACATTGCTGGGAACAAACATCCATCTCAACCTGTGGTCTCATCTCTGGTTTTGATTAAATTCCTCCATTTGCAGCAAAGGAAGCAACAAATTTACAACTTTGTCAGTAAGGGAAGATAGACAAAGAGTTGCTCAGTCTTGATTTACAGCTCATTCATTTCTATCTACCAATCAACATACAAACACATTCTGTTCCAGGTTTGGGATTTCAAAGAGCTTTCAGAAGGGAAATAATGTTTCCTGATCCCTTTTAAACAACTACCTCTTTTTTCAAGGCCAACTGTCAAATACGGTGAAAAGTGACGTACAAGAAACTTTTGTCTAGACGAATAAAATATTCCAAACAGTAAATATATTCATCAAACCAGTTTGGCTCAGGAAATCTGCAGGCTTATGTTCTCTATTAGTCAGCAAGCTCTTTGGCCTCTGTAAGGAACTAATCACCTCCATAAGTCATTACCAATTACCATACTGCATGTCCACTTTTAAAAATTGGAAACACCAACTCCAGCATCATCTGTATTGCTTGGCAACAGCAGCTGCATTTCTAATGATTATATTTACACCAGACTTTCCAAATTTGTGTTTTAAAGCCTGTGTAGTTAATGGCAGAATCTGTCTTGTTTACATGAACGCACAGACAGCTTGGTGAGAAGTATAAATGTGTTTGGGAAGTGTTCTCTAACCCCTTGGCCTGCTGGGCAGTGGTGCCATGTGAGAGGAGGGCAGCTGCTCCAGCTGAGATCATTCCATCTCCCAGAGTTACACCTGTGTTATGTCAGTGTAACAGAACTGAGTGTTCTCAGTAACAGAAAGAGCAGCAAACCTTTTTTAGGTCTCTCCAGTGACTTGGATCCAGCCATGAGAGCAAAATTTGCATGGGCTTGGGTGGCAGGACGGAGCTGTTCTCATACAGTGCTGTAAGGACAACAAGGCATTGCACCAGTCTGGGACTGCAGCTCTGGTAGGCCACACTTGGCACTTCAAATCACTAATTTGAATGCCTGGCTTGATTTAAAGCCCAGCCAATCACGCGATCCAGTTCTTAAAGCTGCTCATTATTTTACTGCAGAAATTGAGTGACATGTTACATTTTGAGCAGTGAAAATGATAACCTAGAAAATGGCATGGCAAAGAGGAGTGAGATTGTGAATCCATTTCTCTTCCCCTCTTGCTGGCCTTTCCTGATGCTGATGTGGAAAAGCGGCAGAGCCACTGCCATTTTTCCTGCCCATCCCTTCCTACCCTCTGCAGGTACACCTGGCACTTCCTGCAGGTCAGAGCACAGGTCTTCCTGACCACTGTGCAGATCTCTGTGGGTCCCCCTCCACCACTGCATTTCTGAAATCACAGGACAAAGCCTGGCTCAGAAAGCCCTCACCAGTACAAGTTCTGACCCTGCTGGCCCTGCTCATGTGAGTACAAACATCATGTGCCTAAAGGACAGTGTAGGAGCTCTTCACTTGCTACCTGTATTTGTTGAATGCAGGTCTTTTATAAGAAACCACTGGTTTGTCCTGGTATCCAGTGAGAATAAGCTGCAGTATCAGTGAAGAATGAAAAGGAGTTGTGTGGTATTTATGATTTGGCAGCAAAAGCTGCCCCCTGGAGGAACATGTCATTAGGCAAATGAGATGATGAGATGCAACAGGGTCCAAAAATACCTCCACACACTCAGCCATGAGCATCATTATTGTAGTCACTTTACTAAGTTAACCAAAGAGACTCAAAAACTGAAATACAGACTTTATACAGAACAAGCTGGGAGTACAAATAAACAAAAGCAACATTCTTTAAGAATTAGTTGTGTTTTATGAACATCAATAAATACTGAAAGAAACATGAAAATTAAAAAGAAAAACAGGAAACAATATCAACAACTATAAATTGTCCCAATATTCATAATTTAAGTGGATTTTTTTTGTACTTGAGCAATAGGGATTTCATCAAGAAGCCCTTATATAATTAAAAAAGGAAAAGAAAAATAGTCAGCATATTGCTGACACAAGACCAGGGAAGGGGTCACAATTAAAAGCAGAAAAACGACACATCCAGTTAGAACTGCATTACAATTTGGCAGGAATACTCTTAATGAACACTGTCTATGTGTGAGGAAGAGACAGCATCACTATTACAGGCAAGAAATTATGATCAGGTATCATTATCCATTGTCCAAAATGAAAATTAATTAAAGACGAAATGAAGACTAGAAAAGGAAAGGGGAAAAAAATAAGGAAACCTTTAAAAACCCCTCTTGATAATAGTCTTCTAAGGCAAATGTTACATGCACTACTTCCCCAAGAAATGAGACAAAGCTCTTCCATTCCCCGTGTGTTTCCTTTCATTTATTTTCATGAAGAAAGGTTTGAGAGAGCAGAGCGCTGGGAAGAAATACTGCAAACCTCTAAATTAGTGAATGAACTTCCAGCATCACTATTGTATTCAGGGTAGGAGGAACTAGAAGAAATTATGTTTTTCAGCCTCTGAAGTGCAATGATCAGTAGCAAAAGGAGAAAAGCTAAGAGACTGAGGAATATAGAAACATAGACATAGACGTTGGATAAACGGCCAGGCGATGAATCCACTGAAGTTGAAAGGGATGTGGGATACAGCTCCAGGAAAGTCCCATTTTCCATGTTTCCCACAAATCCAGACGAAGGGTCGGGTTCTGACATTGTTGGGTTTGTGTTTCAAAAATCACAACAGATCTTGTATTCAAAGGCAGTTTTAGTGGGATAAAAAGGGTGTATTTTAAGCGAACATTTTTCCATCACAACGATGAGATGACAAGTCGGCCAGTGAATGAATTTATCCTTTACTCTTGAGCCCAGGATAATCTAAGATTTTATCCTTCAGAACTGCAAGGGGGAGAAAAAAAAAAGGCAAGATTGATTTACTGGCAGATAAGGTGCACCTGATATAATTTAGGTCTTAAGAGTTGCATTTTTTAGCTCAAAGATGCAATTCTTAAAGAGTTAGCTAGCAATTATCTTCATATATCAATTTTCCAATATACAGGGATTAGGAGAAATCCCACTGAATGCTAATGGATTAAAACTGACTCATCCCACCATGAGTTGTGTAATTGCAGAACAGCACAATCAAAAATGTACTTTATATGGGACAGAGGTATTGGAATCCAAATTTATTTTGTGATAAAAAAATCTAGTCAAGTAATGAAACCTCCTCTCAAGACATCGGCTCCTTAACCTAGATGAGCAAAGCCACTCAACACAGTCAATGACGAATCCATCAGTTACTTACTCCATAGTGTCTTGCCAGAGGTACCCAAAACTCAGCCAGCCTTGCTTTCCTACTGTGTATTTATGAAATGTTTTGAATGGTTTCAGATATCAAAATGTACCTTGCTGTAACTCTGCCATGGAGATCTCAATGGCAGGCATGCTTCAGGGGAGTGAAGCAGCTTCTGACACCTACAAGCAAAATCTCAAGGAGCAGGAAGTCCTGCCAGCCCAGCAAGCATGAGAGGACCATCTAAGGGCTGTGGACAAAAGGTTACATTCCAGATGTTGCTTCATTGTTTATTTATTGTGTTTTTTGTTTTATGGTGGAGCTTTTGGTGGTCCTAATCAAGCATCCCAATAGCCTGCAAAGTTTGCAGGAGTACAAAACTGCGCCTGCAAATACCAGGTAAAAATATGCTTACTGTTGTGGTATATAACTCATAGTGATGCATAAAATATACTAAACTAAAACTATTTCATAACCCTAATAGTATTTAGCCCCACAGGAAACTGTATTTGTTGTACCTGGTGAAATAAGTCACAACAGACTGAACAAAGAGAGATCCTTATGAGATTATAGTCCTTTTGAACTGTCTTTAATTTAGTGATATAAAATTAACTAATGGAACAATATGTGCTCATTTCATGTTCTGGAAATAGTTAAGTTAATAGTTAAGCTAATTTACCCTTTTTAAAAGATAAGCTTTGATATAGAAGATGTTTATTCTTAATTACTTGTCATAATGAAAATCAGATCCATTATTAATTGAATTGCTCTATAATAACTTAAGGAATTAATTCACATGAATTCTTTAACATGACAGAAGTTGAAAGCCTTTAAATTTTTCACACACTTGAAATCTACTACATTCTGCTTTTACTACTAGCACTTGACCCTGGTACAAGGAAGAACTGTGGCATTTTTTGTGACGGTTTGGAAGTTCATGGAAAATTTATAGTATTAAATAAGAATAATAAAGACCTTAGTTAAGCAGAGATGTGAATGTTCTGCTAAATCAGGGCTTTTATAGGTCTCACAACATCACTCAGGCTATTTTTAAATGAGTATTTTGTAGTGAGATGAGAGACACTGTAAACTCTGATTCCAAATAAAGCTGCGAGTAGCTTTATTCAGTGCGCCACAGCTACCACTTCAGCTCAGGCTCTTGCTTCTGCTGGGAGAAGAAGGTAAGTGTCATGAACTGTTTGTCTTTCTTACCCTGATCCTCCTGAAGAAATAACCCTCCAGAGAGTCAGATGGCACCTTCACCTTCTTGTTAGTTAATTGGGGGTTTTTTGCATTTCTGAAAACTATATACAACAACATCTATAACACTTAGCCCAAATCTAGTCCCAAAAAAAATTATTGGGAATTTTGCCACTGACTTCAAAGTATAATGGCAAAACTGGTAAACTGCAATAAACCTGTTGTCTTTCTGAGAGCTGTAAACTGACCCAGGAAATGAACCCCGGAGGCAAAGTTTTCCCATTCTGTAGCAGTCCTAGCAGTCCCTGCCTTTCCCTCATCTATTTTTGGAAAGCTGAGTTGGTTTAAGGCAAAGAATAAATTTCGAGTATTGTTCCTGAATGACTCCTGATGGAGAACTCTGTCTGACAGGAGGCGGCTTTACAATTAACCCCTCTTGAAAAGTCCAGGGACAGCAGAACTGGCACCTGTCTGCTGGGAGACTCAGATTCTGTGGTGTAGCTGGATCAGGACTACTTTGTCAGAGGCACCTCTGCAATGCCAGGACAAGGCTCTGTGACTTGAGGAGGCTCCCTGAGTCCTCCAGTCCAGCCTCACTGCTGAAAGCCCCAGATCATACCCTGCCTTTCTGACTGTGACTGAGTTTTCCTGCTGCTGTTGCTCCATTGTTACACAGCCTTGCTGCTCTGATGGACATTCTGCCTAAAACATTCACACATTTCAGTAAAACAATTCACTGGTCCAAGAAGGCATGGAGTCTACCTTCACACTCTGCTGGTTTTAGATGTATAAGAGAGCAAAACCTTGTTCTGCTACTCTGGTCCTCAGATATGAGCATTGGCACAAAAGAAAAGGCTCTCCTAGATACATGGCATCATTTGTACATCCTGGCTTTTCAACCAGAGCCACTATCTAGGTACATTCTCCCAGCTGCCCATTGTTTCTTCATTCATGTCTTTGGTATAAATACCTTTCACAGGTGAGAACAACCACTCTTATTCCAGGGGTAAGCCAACGTGGCAGACACTCTAGGCAGGCTCAGTTGGAGCCTTTTATCCTGTGGTAAGTAGGAATTCACCAGAAGAAGGGCAAACTGAGCAGGTGAGGGATCAGGCAAGGCACCACTGTGTAAGGGGCCTGCCGCAGGTACCAGCAGTACCACACCTGAGCAGCCATGCCAAAGCTGACCACTATTGCATATCTGATGGTACCTGCCAGAAAATTCATTTTGTAAGGAAATGCAAATGTGGTTAGGAGCAGAGGCCTCACAATTAGCATATGCCCTGAGTGCCAAATTATATGTAACATATGTAATTTAGCATTGCTAAGACAGTAGCCATCTCTTCCAGTTCAGACTAAAGTGAATATTAAATGAGACTGTGACACTCCAGGATGGCATGAACAGAACTTCTTCACAGTCCCAGTGTCGTAAATGCTTTACCAGTCTTGTATTTCTTCATATATCTTGATGCAACAACTCTGCTTCTCCAGGCTTAGTCAGATATAATTTAATGGTGTGTACCCACACCACTGAAACCCTAAAAATTAAGGAACAGGCAGCAAAGATAAGTCTGATAGACTAAATTTCTTGTGAGTTTATCAGCCACAGAAAAGCACTTCGTTTTCTTGGTTCTTCCTGTATTTTTGTGACTAGAAGCTGAGAAATACCTTGGCTGTTTCAGTGTCTTCAAAATGTTTAAGCAGAGAGACAAATTGACATCAAAGAAAATCAGTGTTTGCATATTGCATAAACTAACGCTTTTGTCACAATCTCCTATGAACTGTTTCTTTACAGGTAGAGGGTATCCTAGAAAGCCCTAATTGTAAACCTCTCCTAACAGATGAGATCTTAATATGCCTTTAGCATAGTTACAAGAGAGAGGTCCCTCGTCTGGCCAAACTTCAATATGCTGCAACAGGACAGGAAGAACAGGAGGAAGATTGTGCAGGTTCCCAGGTGATATGGTGATGCCAGTCCTAAGATGAGTAAGTCTAAAGAAGTGTTGCCCCTTCCCAAGTTTTGCTGTAACAGTGATTGGTTGCAAAAGCTGGCAACAAGTTTTCACTAGATTGATATATGTGTGAAAGCCAGGGAGCTCCTGGTTTAATTCTTTCATCTTCCCCTTCACTGCCTTTGTTTTCTGCATTTATTTCCTTCCTATATTACTAATATTGCCCTTCCAGCAAACATGTAACACAAAATATTTAGTGCCAATAAAAATACCTTTGTATGCTCATACTAAAGGATTGAATGAATTTTACATACCAGGAACACTTCAGCCTTGGAAGGCAATATGTTCTGGATGGGAAAAGTGTAGCAGTTTAACATTATGCAACTAAATAAGACAGTAGCTCTAGATAGAATAAAAGATGTGAGCAGCATTTTATTCCATTCAAAATGTAGGTAGGAAAGGCAAAGAATGACTTCTAGCTGGAGTTTACCAAGAATATGATCCTTAATACTTCTTCTTGGATACAAGAAGACAAATTAAAAGACAATTAAAAGACCACAAGTAAGGAGGATGCTTCTTTTTTCCCATTACAGATGGACCTTCCAGGAGCAGAGAATCCCTTTTCCACTCTGCCTGGGAAACAGGATCAATTGCCAACTGACTCAATAAAATAGAACACAGAAGGAAAAGAAAAAACTATTTCCTGCCACAAGCAAAGTTTTCCTTTTAATTTATGATCTAATTTCAGTTTTTATTATTATTTAATATGATTTAAATTTATGTATTTGAAAATCTAAGAAGACAAGGGCCCAGATGGCTTGGTTGCAGGCTAAAATCAAGTTATATTTTGTTTGGGGGTTTGTGTGGGGCTGGAAAAAGGAAACCCTCCGAGCCATAAGGATACTTATATTAATTCAGATAGGCTCCAATGTTTCTCTAATTTACATTTCCCATGGATCTGAGGATTGTAGAGTCATTTATATCAATGTAAAGCAATGACATCATGACCTGGGATCAGACTCAGAACCTGTGAGTTAAATCTGGTCTTTAAAAGTAAAAGAAAAATGAGCAAGGAGAAAGAATAAAATACTTACAAGCAGGAAGAAGATATGGAAATAGAAGTCAAATGTCCAATGCGGAGGATGTGGTTGGTGATCACACATAAATCTAAAGGGACTGCATGCTGAGAAAAGCCCCTCTAAAAAGCAAATAAAAGTGTAAGAGTTTAGTAAAAACTACAATAAAAATAAAGGAATGACAAATGCTGTATTTTGACTGCTCTTGCTGGCAGAAATTTCAGAAAAAAAAACCCCAAACCAACTGGAATCCTGGCTTGTGTTTTATTCCTGCTAACAACATCCTTCTGCTGCCCAGTTACAGCACAGCATGTACAGTATCAAAACCATGATCCTGAACTCTGCTCGACAGACAGGCTTCGATAACACCTTTCTCTTCTTCTGCAGTGTGCTCTCAGACCGACATCAGTCCCCTGGCACCTTTTTAAGTGCTAGAGCACTGTATCTGCTCTCCAATTCATTTCACATTATACCCTAAAGACTCCTGCCAGGAATCAGGTCTTTTGGATTGCACACTATTATTTATTCATTCTCTTTATTTCCAACTATCTGCAGTTTAAATTTTCACATACCTGAAATATCCAAACTGAATATGTTATATTCACAAGAATAGCTAGAAAAATTTTGTGTGTTACATGCATTCAATACCTAAAATGAAAACATAGCCCTTGAATTGTTTTTAATAAAGTAAATTAAATTTCTTGTATATGAAGAAACAGTCCCAGATGATACAGATTAAAGCAAAAGAGGGGCCACTTTCAAACAGATTTTCCCCTCTGGGAAAGAAAAGACACTTTCACAATCATTGTACACCTTAGAGCTCTGCCCCTTCAGCACATTTGGTTTGACTGCGATTGAAGCAGATCTCTGGGGATGGATGTTGATGCACTGGTGTGCAGCTTTCATTCCTTCAGTCACTGAATCACTTCTGGTTTAAGCCTCTCCAAGTTCCATAAAGAAAATGATCTAGTGCAGCTATTAAAAGACAGTATTGTTTAAATCGAAATGTTTTGATAACATTGACTATACTAATGTTCCCCCAAAGGGAGTCAGACAGCTTATTGACCATCTCTTTGTGAAGGAGAGGTCGGAGGCTGTAGGTGAACCTCAAAGCCAGCTGCCCCAGAGATGGACCCAGCTTATGCTCTGGATGTGAGGGCGTACACCCTTGCCACCCTGTCCAGAACTGCTTCTGAGGCTGAGGCAGGTGTGGTACAGGATGGAGAGGGGGTACAGCAGCCCCTGTAAGCGTTTTCTCTGGCAAATATGCCTCACATAGCCAAGAGCTCTACCCTACGGCCCTCAGTTTTGTCTGCTTGCAGCAGAGACCTTTTCCTCCCCTTTGTTTCTTTCTTGGGGGAAAGAGGTACAGATCTCTGCAACAGGGCTGTATCTTCAACCAAGGCAAATACAAATCAGTTTGCTCTTTTTTCTTGGTAGAATCTATGTAAGTCCATCTCCCCCCAGGAACACAGAGCAGTGCTTTTGCCCATTCAGCCCTTCATTCAATACAACAGTGCCACAATCTCCAGCAAGGCAAGGGGACCAGAGCCTACCAAACCTTGGGCTGATTAAACACGAAGTGAAAAGCACAAGACATCCTCGAGGCTTCCTTAAGTGCAGGCATTCATATTCAAATGGCAAATGCACACAGTGAGGCGGGGAGGGCAGAGCTTTTAATTATCTTTGAAGAACAGAGAAATACTTGGACCAGAACATTAAAAAGCTTATCTTCAGAGGACCCCTTGCCATACACAGTTATATCCCACAGTACTTCATCCTCTTGCACCACTCTAATGCCCCTCACAGCCGTTTTTACTGTTTCAGCTGCAGCAGTAGCCTACAGAAGGATTTGGCCCAAACAGTGTATTCATCCACCGTGACAGTAGGACATGCAAGGGATCTATCTGTTCCCTGCATCTCTCAGGATGTGGAGAGGAGTAAGGAGTCTCTTACCCGTGCTGTGCTTCTGAGACCTTAGACAGAGAAATGGGGCTCTCCTAGTCTAGCCTCCTATGAGACCATCAATTTCAATCTCACCCAAAGGACATAGTCACCAAGGAAATCAGTCACCTTCCTGTGCTAGTTTGTTAAAAATATTTATTTATCTTTTTCTTTTGAAAATTTCCTGGGAAAAAATATAGGTTGCTGAAAAAAACCCACCCAAAACTCAACAGCCTAGTCTTTGCTGACCATAGTGAAGGGTTGTATTTGATTTCTTGGGGTCTAGTCCCAAATTTATTACCCTTACTGCCATTCTGAATAACTTATGTTGCCACTCTCAGCCAAATTCAACCCAGGCAGAAACCTCAAAGAGATCTGAGCTCCTAAAGTTTAATGATCAGGCAGAGAAGACATGAAGGTTCACACAGCTATTTGGTTGCCCATTAACAGCTTTGAATCTTGGTAATTGACTTCTGCAGCCGAAACCAGACACTAAGGTGTCACTGTTAAAGTGACAGATCCCAGGTGCCCAGCTGGAAAGGAGGTCCAGGGCAAGGTTAACCAGGGAAGAGGAAAAACCAGCATATGTCAGGAATCCTTAACTTCTTCATTTTGTGTAATGACTTCTTGTTTGATTTCTTGCAATATCCGATTTGGAAGTTTTGTTTGAACAGAAAATTTAGTGTAGTGTGAAATGGCTGCTTAATAAGAAATGAAAATTCCATTAAAACCCATTTTCCTCAGTGGAACAAGTATATGAAAGTATTTAAACTGCTTCTGCCTTGTTGCCTTCTTTCATAGTTGAGTCATCCCATTCCTGCTATCCCTTCTTTCCAAAGGCTGTGTGTAGCATCCCACCAACTGATAAGCCTCTCAGGAGATTCCATCCATACGTGTGTGTGGCATAGCGGTGATGTAATTAATCTCAGAACAGTCAAAAGTTAATTAAGCTTTGCTACTTCACACCTGACTCTTCTCATGGGCTCCCAATAACCACCTTTATATCTGACACAGGCAGAGCAGCACTGGACTCCACAACTGAGGCCAAGTGGCCAGTGTAGTGGAGGGCTGTGCACCGTGTTCACCCTTTCTGAAGCCACCACACTTCTCATGGGGCAGTGCTTCAGCTCCTGCACATTGTTTACTCAGACCAAAACCTACCAGATAAAATACCAAGCAGTCCTTGTTATTAGAGCTTGCTTTCATTTTCCATCACACTCATGTGTGAAGCTAAAAACTTGCAGTGCTTAGACCCTCAGGTTCAGCTCCAGGTAGAGGGGGGAAAGACAACTCAAAAACATCATACACATCCCCTTCATCTACAAGGAATGCAGTTTTAGGACAAAGTGTGGCTACATCTGGAACAGAATGGATTTATCTAATAATCTGTTGTCTCTCTCAGCGCTGCAGCACATCCTCCTGCCCGATGCCGATGACGCACGGGGCTGCACGCAGAGCGTACCTGAGAGCTGTCATCCCCCACGCTCCGTGGGGGCACCTCCACTCCTGTCTCGGGAGCATTCTGGGCAGAATACAGCAAGGAGCTCTGCTGAACAATAAGTGCCCTTTAACTTTGCTAGTCAATGGGGTTATTGGTCCTTAGCTAACGAAGCTGTGACCCAGGAAGTAGAGTCCTGAACAATAAGAAAACACTTTTCTATTGCAAAATTCAGCTGATATACTGATTTCAATCTATTGTTTAATAAAAACAACAGGTATAAATTACGTATTTTATAAATTACAGATTCTATAAATCCATATCACACCCAGATTCTCAAACAGATTTAATTTCAATCTTCTTAGGAGCCTTGTCACAATATAAAGCTAGGACATAATTTTTTACACTTGGTTCAACAGAAATTTCTGGTAATGCATCATTTCTAGATTTTTTTTTTCTCTCCAAAAAAATGTAGATTCAGTATCAATTATATACACTTAAATGTCAAGGGAGTTTTAGGCACAGATGTGCTATCACAGTAACTCCGCTCACTGTAACTCTGCTTCCTGACTCAGGTACCTTAGCATGCTTTACCAGGAAAAGTAAGGAAACAGCCTTCTTCTCTGATTCTCTGTTTCCCCTCACTGCTGTAACAGAAAATCCCTATCCTCATGCCATTCCGTATTTTAAAGACACAGGATGCATGCATGCCCTCCTTTGACAAAGAAACCATGGCATATTTGTGTGCCTCATATTCACATATAGTCCCTGTTTGCAAAACAGCCTGCAACAACTTAGGCAAAGAGTCAACACGATTGCAAAGAGAGCAATCATGTTGCAAGCATAAGGGGGCAGGGTTGCACCTGAAATGCCAAAAAAGAGCAAGTGAGGGTAATGTAGGCTATGGAAGGAGATTTTCTGCTGGTGCTAGATAGAGTGATCTGTTCAACAACTGTCTCTCAGATGTCCTAGCTTTAGAGGACACTGTTGTGCTCCAATCCAGAGCAAGAGTAATTCCAGTGGCAAGGATGGTGACAGCACGGGTGAGGGCCGGTCTTAGCATCTCACCAGACAGCTGCTGAAGGCATCAAACCAAAGCAAATGTGCTGGGACATTTCAAGGAGATTAAAGGAATGATGGACAAGGTGCCTATATGAAGCTACAAGTAAGCACAAGGTGGAGCTCTGAGAAATGCAAAGATGATGGCTTGAGGGAGAAAGAAAGACGCTGAGAGCACAGGCTGATCAAAGCCCAGGGGTACATCTTGGGAAAACAGGAGACTTGGTACATCATGTACAGGGCGACTGTCAAGGACACTTGAAAGCGAAGCCTCAGACTGACATGTCCAATGCAGGGGGAAAGAGGGAGCAGCAGAAGGACTGCCAAAGAGGGGAGATGCAGACGAAGTGGCAGGCTAAGAGGTGGGTTTTGCAGCCGTGCCACGGATCGACTATGTCGTAACAGGATTTCCTCTGCGCAAGCCAGGAAAAGGAGGCGACCGCAGTCATGAAGACACAGGGGGAGGACTGCTTGCAAAAGAGTGCAGGAGGCAGAGGTGAAAATATACTGACTTTTTAGTATTTAGATTCCAAGTCTCAGACCTATCAGAAACACCAGATTTTTCAGCAACTTCTGAATGTATTCTGTTGTTGAGATAATTCCTCTTCTGCTTCTGTGCAGATGGGGTGCAAGGAGGAAAGGCTCGATTGCTTCCTGCCTCTGATGGGGAATTTACAGAATACAACTTACACTTTGCACTGCACCAGTAAGACCCAATTAGGAACAAAGACGTTGGGCAGAGGCGAGTTATCCCAGTTCAGTTCTTTACATCTGAAAAGGTCAACGGAATGTCCACAGCAATAACTGCCTAAGCCAAATATATTCACATACATACATGGTGATAGTACTAGATTAGACCTGGATGCTGAAATAGCCCAAGACCCCTTCCCCAGCAGTTCCAGGTCCTGCAGCTTGTATCCTGTTGACAGCAAAGCACACATAGGGGATATAGTGAGTAGTAAGCAGCCTGCAGGCAGGCCAGCCTGTGTGCCAGAGCACAGGAAAGCCGGGGAAACAGGAGGGAGGCAGGGGAGACATTCCTGGTTTTTCTTTCCCCTGCCTTGGGTGATAGGGGTGACCCAGTCCGAGGGAGAGGTGGGAAAGGAAGACAGCCAGGACACAGCTACAACCAGCAACCATCCCTAAGGGGAACAAGCCTCTCCAGGCATAATAGCAGAGAGAAAGCAGCTGGTGGTTTCAGGTTGCCTTTTGTTTCGGTCTCTTCAGGCACAGGAAAGTTAGAGTGGGTTCAAAATGACTGTAAAAAGCAAAATCACAAGGAAACAGACATGACACTCCAGCTGGATCTCTTATCATAATAAAGCTGCCAGCACTACATACATCTTATATGGTCCAGATTTTACACATTTCTCCTATTCATCTTTCTCCCATTCTGCTATAATTAGCTAAGAATTAATTTAACAATAGCTAGAATGCATTCCTAATTGTCTTTGCTTATATAAATGTTAATCAGCGTGGCAAATTCTCAGCCCTTTACCACTACTTTCACAATTTTCCTCTGTTTAGCATTTGCAAGGCTAGGAAGAGTTTGCTTCACTTGATTTCTGTAACAAACTTTATTACATCTAGCAAGATGATGTTGAAAGAGCCTGCAGCTTTTAGGCTGACATAAAGTGCTTGCAAAGGGCACATATTTGTGCATCCACCCTGTGTTTTTTCTCTCCATGCTGTGCTGTCAAAGCTCAGCTCTTCTCCCACTACACTGGATAGGCACGTTACGATTTATTTGCAGAGGGAGCAAATCTTTCCCCGTCATCTTTCCACAAAAAATGCGAAAGAGCACACGGGTGCCAGTCTATGCTTATGCCCGCTGAGCCACGAATTTGCTTGCACACTGATGACCCAATGGTCTGCGCTATCACACCCCTGGGCTGCAGCATCTTTCAGCAAAAGAAACCAGCCCGTGCCTCCCTTCTCTCCGCATTCCTCCTTCCAGAAGCTGTGCAGCCCCGTGCTATCCCCACGCTCTCCCAGAGCGTTCCCCTTTTTGCCTCCGCCGAAAGCTATTCCTCCAAACCCAAGAAGCGTTCGTTCAGTGCAAGCACTCTGACAACCCGCGAAGTGAGTTTGGCCAAATACAGGTTCTTCCCAAAAGACGTTTGAGAACGATCAAGCATAGGCCACAAAACACATACCTCGGTTAAACGCGTGTGAAAATCAAATGCCCTTGGTTACAGCACAGGACAAGCAAACCGCTGAGGACGCTCCCTCGAGGCAGCAGCACGGGCGAGGCACGGCGGGAGCTGTTCCAGGGCGCACGGCAGCTTCCCAAACCCGCCGGGACC
>VXBQ01011778.1:1364967-1407795 GCA_013400175.1 Phainopepla nitens | reverse complement strand
AGGGGATGGAAGTCACCGGGCATCGTACAAACGCATCAATACCTGGCTCTTATCGTCCCACGGCTGTGGCACAGCATAAACCCCTAAAACAAGGCGTGGCTGGCCCCATAAAATAAAATAAAATAAAATAAAATAAAATAAAATAAAATAAAATAATCTCACATTAAATCCGTATCCCACTGGGCAGAGCTGTCTGTGGGAAATGCGGGCTCCTTCGGAGCAGAGCGTCTGCAGAAGAGTCAGATCGTGGCACCATAACGGGAACTGGCCCTAGCGAAGGAGTGGGTTAGAAAAGAGGTTTCCTGGAAAGTGGAAACTTGCAGAGGACTTTTGAAAACTCTGCCAAGTTTTCAGCTGGCTGCTGAGACCCTCAGGGATCAGACATCATGTACACTGGAGTGAATTCATAGTTGCGCTAAGACCAACTGAAATAATAAAGTAGTGTAAATGAAAACAAAACCTGGCTTCCCTAGTTCATTTGGAGAATGACTTACCTACAGATATCACATGCTCTGGAATGAAATATTGAGAAAATGTTGGCTGGATCAGACACATTTTCTTCCACAGACTCTGAGGAAGGAAAGGTTCATCTGGCTTCTGGTACGCTTGTCTCATCCACTATGGCTTTTTTTTTGGCCAAATGACTTTACTGTGGGTTAGACATCAGTGATGAGCACTGTGAAGAGCAGATGGGGAGTTTAATGCACTCTGCAGCTCAGTCTTGTGTCTGGCTAATGTCCATATGCAGTTCTGAAAGGATGTTGGAAAAGGTTGTTCTTCATTTTAAATTGCTTTTAGGGAGCTGTGCAGTCCATAATGTGCTGCGGAGGCACTCCTGTGAGATGTGCTTTCTTTGATACACTCTACACAGTTTCAGTAGAAGAGTAACTGGGAATGTCATGAAACAGTCAGTCTTGGAGGAACAAGACGTATGAGTAAGTAGGAAAAAGACAAAGCTTAAAGGAAAAAGCTCATTCCCAAGAATGAGCTATATTTCTCCTTGATAATAACCAGTGAGTGCAGTGACATACAAAAGATGGATTTGACTTTCAAGTGGCAAAAATCTTCCATATTTCACCTATGAAAAAGGAAATCAATGTTTTTGTGGGTTTGGGGTGGGTTTTTTTATTTGTTTAGGTATGGCTTTTCAGAGTGGAAAGTCATGTGCGTGGCATATGAACAAAAAAAGAATAGAGTATCAGTTAGTGCTATGATATTCCTAACCTAGAAGCAGAACTTCAACTTGCAGCCACTGCAGAAAAGGGCACATCTGACAGTGAACTTGCTGATTACATTAACTTCTGTGGAAATAGCACACAAAGCCTGTTGAAACTGTGGGGAAAGAAATGTTGCAGACACCTACTACAGTATTGGCAATGGTTAGATTAGAGGTGAATAATCCTGCTGGAACCATTAAAAAAATATAGAGAATTTGCTATATCCTTTCTTATTTGTATACTCAGACTAGAGGTAGAGACTTTCTGGTACATGCCCTGTGTCGGGGATGTCACTGGATATAAACAGAGACAGATGGTACATTGAAGTTCTCAACATTGATTTTGCATATAGATAACTTCCCAGGTACAAAATTCTAAGGAGATAAGAGAATCAAAAGCAGTAAAGCAAAATGTTTGAATCTTGAAAAAAAAGAAAGAAGTCAATGGAAAGGTTTGTGTTATAGCTCAATTATCCTAGCAGTGGAATTGCAACCTGGGACAGACAGCAAAAATTTTCCCAAGGTCAAGCAGGGAGATGAACAGAAGGAAAGGCAAATGCAACAGAGCTGAAATGACTGCCAAGCCAGGCATGTTATTGCTAGGACTGGTCAGAAAAAAGCTTGTGCTTTCTATAGGAAGCAAACTGTGATCTCTTGGACTTGTATTACTTTTGTTGATTTCTGCTCAAAGACTAATCCACTGAAGTATGAGAAAATTCCTAAATGCTTCCTACTGATGAACGTGCTTACCCCACAGCATCAGGCATAGTCACCAGTAATCCTTGGCTCTGGAAGAAACTGAGAAGTCAGATCCAGATCTATCCACTATGTCTCAAAATCTCAACAATATGCAATGTAGGCTAGGTCATATCATCCTAGCTTGTTCAGGTACAAAAAAAAAAGAGTACTTAGGCAACAAGTGAGAATTATTTTTTGCAGCTGTGCTCTGAATTTTCATTCTTTTCCTGGTAAAGCACCTCTCAAGGGGAGGTGAACAGCACTGCTAGAAGAGCTTATGATTTGTTCAGCAGAGGAGAGAGAACAGGGCAGAAAGGCTTTTGTGCTTTTTGGAGGTCACTGCTGTTTCTGTAGCTTTTTTAGTCTGGGCTTCGTCACTGATGTCCTGCCACTCTTTGTGGCGTGTTGATTTGCTGTGAGCTGCTCAGTGACATTGGGTAAAGCTGCACCAGAGGAGCTCTCAGCAAGATCAGGCCTCTCTGACCAACGCTGGTGGCTGCGTCAGGACCTCATGCAGAGGCCGTGGCAGCAGGAAGCACCGCAGCTCCAAAGTAATTAAGTTGCTCTTTTATTGCTCTTCCTCCTTCATGCTTTCTAGACAAACAACACAGTGTGAGTTGGCTCTTCCTCAGGACAGTGTCTTTCATGCAAAATGTGTTTCAAAATGTTTGTGATGGTAAATATATACCAAGAGTATTAAACAGAGAAATGGGAAGCCAGTTATTTTCTGAGAAGGTTTGAAAGAAAGATGGCAGTAAAGCAGAAAAAAATGCATGGAGTCTTGAGATGGTGAGAATAAAAAAAAAAAAAAGGAAACAAATAGAGCCACTTCTTTTTTTTTTTTTTTTCCCTTGGAGTCAGAGCAATAGGTTGAGGGTCTGGATGGGTCTGGTTGGCTCTGAGTTTCTGGAAAGAGCACATCAAGGAGATTTAGCTTGGCTGATGCTAAGTGTGATTTGGCCTCCAGAGCTCAGTGCCGTTCTTGCTGCTACTAGGCTGTGAAGGAGACAGCATGGCTGTAGTGGATAGCTTTTAATAATTTTTCCTTAGAATAAAGAAAAATATGGAAAATTACAGGTTATTATTGTTATTATTACTGATTTGATGGTTCTTGATATGATTTCCTGTACCTGCTCAGAGTCTTTAGGTGGTAGAATAAGCAAACAGTGACTGTAAAAACTTTCAGAGGGAGTTCTTACTCATCCAAGTTTGAGTACAAGAGTTAGGTGTACATGACCTTCTCTGGTGGGCTTAAAGCCATTTCTCTTTCTCATTTTGGCTATCTAAGGAACTCAGGAACTTCCTCAAAAAGGTCTGGTTCATTACACTCCCAAGATATTGGAACAAAGCAGTAATATTAACTAAATCCCACCCAAGAAAATCAGATTCTCATCTGTTCAAGTGAGCTCTCCACTTTAAACATTTACGTATAGAAAATGCAGTTCTACTGAGACACAGGTTAAAAATAAAACCTTCTGCTATTTGGACAACCAGTGAATACTGTCTCTCCCCTCATTCTTCACCAAGCTCCCAGGAGAAGGCAGCAAATAGTAATGCCTTCCTGAACCTGACCATGTCCTCTTAGTGCCTGGATTTTTACTCAGCTTGTAGCGCTGCCTTCAGCACCCATTTTGTCCTGTACTTAGTTAATGAAAGTTAACTAAGTTAATGAGTTCTCAGGGTAACATTTTCCAATACTGAAAAGTCTTTGGCACTATAATTTGCATAAACATTACTATTTAATAATGGCCAACACAGAGAATAGGAAACGTCTTTGAAGACTTATTGAGACAATATTTAACTTCTAATTCCTCCATCACATAAAAGCTACTTGTTAATGCAAGGACCAGCTAAATGAATTCCAAAGCTCAATTAACTCCATCGTTAGATGTTTTTAAAATACTGTTAGACCACTATTAGACATAGAATTCTCCAGATACCTCTGGTCTTTTTAATTACCTGGAGTCATTATAAGGAGCAGTCACTGAAGTTCATTCATTCTCTCCATACTTCCTACTAATCCACTTACAAACTCTGCCATCGAGCAACCTCAGGAGAGGCTACCTTTAATGAGACCCCTATGGAATAATGGGCTATTCATTTCCCTAAATGTCACTTGTATCATATTAATAGATTCACATTCTAATAAGAGCACAAGTGCCTCATACACTGCTTATCCGTGATATAAAACCTTGGCGTGGATCAGCTCTGTCTGTTAGTAGTCAGCATTTTTCATAGAATCTTTTTAATTTTTATAAGTTGGCTCTTTGTTTAGGACATATCTGCACTGAGCTACATTAAGTACACGGATGATGCCCAGGGTCAAATGGTGGTGTCCTCTCATGTCCAGGGACTGCTGCTTCTTCTGGGAATCAGGGTTCATTAACAGCTGACAGCAAATCTTGTACAGATCCAGATGAGAAAATTGCACTTGATTTTAAAAGGCAATGAATTTCATATATAACTTACGATGAATAAATAGTTCTGCAAGTATTGCAACTGCAAAAGTTTGTTTTCTTGCAGATTTGTGTCTTGTGGCTATTTACTTCTTGTCTTCACAAGGACACAAGCTCCACTAGAAGTTTTGCTAGGCAGAGCAGGTATAAGGTGGCATGTGTGTTTGTGTGGTTTTTCTCGTGGTCTGCCTCTCTGTGAGAAGGACCAAGATGTTTCTTGCCCTAAGTTCATAAGGTCCATTTACCCTATTTCAATGAACTTGATTCTGGTTCACTTAAGTATTGGTAACATCAGCTTAAACCTATTAAACCAGGGCATCGTGCCCACAGATACCATCCATGACATTTTAGATGTCATAGGGTACCTGAGACATTGTGGAGTGCTGGTAAATGGGAACAGGGCCTATAGGAAGCAGTCAGATTTCTCACTTGGTAACTAGGATGCAGGCAGGATGCCAAAAGGCATCTCAAATGGCACTGAGCTGAGCCCCAGTTCTCCACTATCTGTATTGGAATCTTGGGCACTCATCTCCAAAAATACACGTACAATTAAGTATTTTAAGGAAAATCCAAACAGCCAGCTCTCACCCTTTTTTTTTAATTTTTAAAATATATATATACTCACTTTATTTTATTAGTTAAGTTTGGAAGGGGTGAGCAGTGACTGCCATCTGGAAAGGGTTTTCTGTTCACTTAGATCTCACTGTGGAGCCAGAAAAGCTTTAAGTGCCAAGCCAGGATTTCCAATTTTTAGTGTTGTTCTGTACCTTTGCCCTTCACTCCAACCCACAAGCTCTCTCAAAAGCACATCAGTCAGTACAACCAGTGTTTTCACTGATATGCCATTTGAGGCATAATTTTATATTTAGTCTGTTCACAGGCACACTCTTGGCTGCTACTGCACCTGTATCAGATGATCCACTCATGAATACTGCATATATCCAAGGAAGAAGTACTCCAGTATGCTTACTGCGACATCTTAATGTTCATGTCATTTTCAAAAGATAGTTACGTAGCTGTGAGTTAATCAAACCATTACAAATCTGATGCCCATGTACTCAACAATCATCTAATACCATTCTGTCAACTGAGAAGTGCTTTAAAGGAGGTATGAATGTGATCTGAGATGATTCTAAAGACCCATTACACTGCCAGAGTGCTCCAAAGTGGCCTAAGTATAATTGAAAATCAGGACCTCCATCACAAAGATAAATGGTCCCGCCAAAAGAACAATCTCATCTCCACAAAATAGCAGAGACAACAACAGTAGAGACAAATCTCTTCAGCGGCCCCCTGTTTGAAGCCTACAGACCCAGCTGCAGAGCCCACAGCAAGAAGGGAAAACAAACCCAAAGCACAAGACAGATCTCACCTGGGGCTGCGTTTTACCCAGGGGATGAAGCACAGCTACTGCAGCCCATCTATTTATGTTGGATGAAATATTCCCAAATGAAATATTCCTCTCTCTCTTTAGATGGCCCTTTTTTTTTTAAATACAGTAATGAATTCTGAACTGAGGAAAAAAAGCAGTGTAAGGAAAGGAAGTTCATTATACTTCTGAGAAATGGGAGGTTTTTTGATAATTTTAACATCTCAAAGGTCAGTGGCTGCTGCTTCTTTTTGTCCCTGAGGTAACATTGCCTTTTTCTGTAGTGTCTCTTTTCCATCAAAGTCAGAGAAAATCTATGAACTGTGTGATAACCTTGGGTAATTATTTGGAGTGGTAGCATAAAGTGCTGTGACATCAGCACTGAGATAGAATAATTTTGATAACGTATCAGCTCCTTAGTGCGTCTGCACGTACCAACTCAGGAACATACACTCTGAGAAGATCAGCTTCTCATCCCAACCTAATAATAAAATGCAAGTTCTGTCACCAACCAAGAGTGAAGAAATAGCAGCTGTTCCTGCGATCTATTCACATTTGAAGCGCAAGTGAAAAAAAAGAAGTGGATTCCCTGCTGGTTTAGGGTCTTATAATATCAAAGGCAAATAATCACAGGTTATCTGTGGGCAGAAATGCCAAAGATACACAAAAGGGACTTCAGTTCTTTTTCTTCTCAAAACTCAGCCATGTTAATGGCAAGTGCAATTTTCATAGGCTTTTCAATTGAGACAGTGTTTCAATAAGCTGGATCTGATTCTGAAGAGTAGTAAACATGTGCTTAGCAATATATGAGGAGAGTCCTCTTTTGGCACTGACATCAGATCCTTTGCCTTTGGAATCTCTTGACTGCAGTCAAGGATGCTAAAGCATAACACTGATAGACTGAGAGGCAAATAAATCTTCTCTGGACATGCTTATCTCCTTGTTGAAAGTGGAGCTTTGCAGTTTTCTACACTCTTACCCTAAAGCAAGCATATAATATATCCTATGTTGTGCAGCTGTGCTTCAGGCCAGATAAACTACAATTCTTTTATTCCTGCCTCCTTAGGTTTTCTCTTTTATAGTCTCTCCTCAAGTTGTAAATAGAAAACTCAGGACTCAAGTTGTCACACTTTCTCATCCAATTTCACGTGTACCTATCAAAAATGAAATTCTACTTTGCTGTTCCTTTTTGACTGTGTTTCAGATCAGAGGAAACCTAACAGAAAAGGCTTTCCAGTGCTGCACCTTTGAGTCTTGGAAGCTCAAAGCTCTGCTAAAGTGTAACCCAGAGCAGTAAGGGAAGATGCCTGACCCAGCCATTTGGAGGGATGGGTTTGTTCGTGAAAGGCAGATCAACAAGATCATGTTAGATTTTTGCTTTGTGGTCTCCAGCCAAGGCTCATGCTGACTACAAACAAGACAATTACCCAGGACCAGCCAACACAGAGAGGCTAATGCAACACTTAGACGTATGCAGACTGTGCCGTGAATACAATGTCCTGTATTTTGTCAGTCTGATTAATTCTAATATTAATTTTTTCCTTTTCCTGATTTGCAGTTTTTGCTAGCTTGAAAAACCTTACTTTTCTTTTAAAAAACCACTCAAGGTGCATGGAGGGCCAGCTCTGTAGTGGGAGAGACAGGCAGCATGTGAAGAACAGGACCTGACTTTGTGTGTCTGATGAGCTTTCTTCATGGCATTTCCCAATGTCCTTTCTTCTGTGGTAAGCTATGTGAGAGCTCTTTTAATGAAAGATGCTATAAAAAGATTTTATTTCTGAATGATTTGTTGTCACCCAATGAAATGGGGCAAGGCTAAACACATCACTGTTGTGAAGGCTCAAGGGATGACTGAGAAAGATGGTTTTAGCAGTTTCAGGATGGTGGGCTAATAGCTGCATGCTGGGCATGATTCACTTCTCATACAATTTTGTGCATGTGCAGTTCCATGGGCAGCAGTGATTCACATGAGTGGTAGAAGAAGGCCCTATAAGAAGAAGCGTGCCACAGACTGATTGATTTATTCCCATTCCTCAGTATGGAAGACAGCTTTCTTGAGCCAGGTTTCTAATATTGAAATCCATGAAAGTATTCTGTTTGGCAGCTATTTCTGATTGCTAGCAGAAGAGCTATGGAAAATGAATTTTTGATTTCCTTTATTTATAATCTCTGTTCCAAGTTGTCTTTCATAATTAAGTAAAAGAGATAAGCTGGTGACAGTTTTTCATTCTCTACCATTACAAAAAATTCATCACTGCTTAAAGTCTGATTTTTCATGAAATGAAATGAAAAATTCCACCAGCTTTTTCAGATATGACCTGTTGTTGCTTTCTCATAATTTACACATAGATACATGCATGCATTTTAGTAAATTGCTGGATTTCTTGGTTTGTAGTCCTGATTGTCAGAAAAAGGTAAACTCGTCCCTGGTTATGGTCACTTGAACTGTGAAGTATTTGACATTTGGAAGCACGAAAATGCCAAAGAGTGCTATTTAGTCAACCTTTTAAGTTTTGGACAAGCTGTAGTGTAATGGGTGCAAAGTCCTTAGCAAATAACATCACAAATGAAAGAAAGATTTGATTTACTATTTCTGTTGCCCTTAAACTGAAGTAATTGTTTTAAACATGTGCAAAATAGTTAACAATAACAAATGAGTTATTACTATGCAGCAGTAATAAATTCCCAGAAAATAAGTTGAATATAGGAATTTGACTATTACCTTTTTTTTTCCACCTAGTAAATAAAAAAGTATCAGAATTAGTTTTAAAAATTTACCAGTTTTAAATGTGAGGCATATATATTTGAGCCTTTCTCCCAGGGTAATTTATTTCCATTAAGGCCCAGGTAAGTAATAACCAAAGTCTTCAGTTTTACCCCTTTCTAGTTATTTACTAGTCTCTCTGAAAGAAAACTGATTGTTTTAAACCGTCACCAATGCCAAACTGAACAGATTAACACAGCTCTTTTCATGTCAAATCACCTCACAAAGGAAACAGTACTGAATGTGTATTGTAGCTCTAAACTGTACCAGTGTACTTTCAGAAGGCTTTAGCAATAACCCCATGGAGACTTGAAGCCTATGATCTTGTTTTATTGCTTTGACATATTCTTTGTGCAAGTACCAGAGACACAGAAAGTCAAAGTTATCACTTGAATTGAAAAAAGGCATAACACTTTTCCCCAAAGTAAATTCTAATCAAACTAGTGTTTGTGTTTTCTATTGTGCAAGTCGTGACATTATGCCTCCTGGCTTCCTATTCATTGAAGTGTACTAAATTATAAGCTGATAGAGGATAATATTTTTTTGCTTTACTTTAATAATGTGCTCACAAATTCTGTATGTTGATATATCTCTGTAATATCACCTTTGTGCTTGATGAAGGGACAGAGGCCTAAAACCAGGACAAGCAATATAAGATCCAGGTAAAAAAAATTAGCTGTGCTAGTGAAAGACACATTTAAAATTAACTCTATCACTGCCTTATGGAAGAATCTTATTTTCCTCTGACCCTTTTGTGTGCTGCAGAGATATAGGTGGACATGCAGCAACTGCAGCAGAGAGAGCCTGCACATTGCCAGAGGTCTCAAGAGGCATTAAAACTGCTTCCATTTTTCTGATTTTTTTTTGCACACTATATCCCATGGTAGGATTATAAGGCCAGAATTTATCCCTTAAACCTTACCAGGGTATATGAGTTTCTGTAGTAGATCACTATTCTGAATTTGGGAAATAATTATAATACTTAAAACTCCCATCTTCATCTAAGACAGTCACCAACCTGAAGTCCACATGTGTTTGCTTCTATAGGATGTTAACAGTCTTGTGTGAATATGCCTCAGCTCTTCATTTATCCCTCCTAGCCATCCTATTTTATAGGTTAAGAATATTCTTTCATTCATTTAATCTTATTCCGGAAGACACTGAAGCATTCTTAGAGGTCACTTAATTTCATTAGCTTTTCTGAAAACAAAAGCACAGCATGAACACCTATGTAGAAAAATTAAATTACTAGATGCAAGTCAGAGGAGGGAAATGCCCTGATACCAGCTTTAAAGACTGTAGACTATTTCTAAACTCATCACTGTAGTAACTAAAATTATAGCCACAGTCTTGGAGATCAAAGCTTGCTGCAAGGAGGAACAAGATGGGGTTACTTAATGCTGTAGTACTCTGTGTGTGTCAGGACAACAAGGCTATGTATGAAATTGAAAGAGCTGTCAAAACAGTCTCATATGGTCCTCTTCTATTTTTCAGTTTTACTTTAATTTTGAACATTGTTCCTCTCTGAGCTACATTTTGTCTCCTTTTAGTTAGTCTCTGAAGGCTATACAGAGAATAGTAATTAACAGCATTTTTAATCTCAAGTGTCACTTTGTAGGCAGAAAGGGACATAAGATGTAAAAAAGTAATAAAGCTTATATTGGCTCTAGGCTTTTGTGAGTGTTTCCAAGTTTGGAGACAATAAAAAGCCTGATTGTAGGGTCACTCAGTATTATTTCACTTAAAAGTTAAGCAGAATGGTAGCTGATGGTAAAATCACTGGTTGTATGGCAGTAACTCAGCCATGAATTTAAAGGGAGTTGAACGGATAAATCCCCACCCATTCAAAGCAAATCAAAGGAAAGATAATAAATTTTACTCAAGTGGTCCAGCTTCCACATTTCAGTGAAAAATTTCATGCAAAAGCATACTGGATTTTTTGCCTTCTTCAGGGTTTTTGGGCCAGAGTTATTGTCACTTTAGATCCTCAAAAATGCCAGTAATGGAAGAGTCAGCAGCAATGAGAATGGGAACAGCAGTGGTTAAACACGAAGTGATGACAGAACTTCATCTCTTACAATATGAAGTCTAATTAGCATTAATATATTCTTCAAGCTAAATTGCACCCAGTGTTTTGCATACATAAGTACAGGCAAATATAATTTAGTAGCTTGGTAGATCAAAGCTCTCCGTGTAAGACCCAGGTATCTGCTACACACAGAAGCGGCAGCACCAGTTGGCATCCGAGTGAACACCACGATGGCATGCAGGAGGAGGGACTGGGGGGATGGCAGTGGAACATAAGGATGTGGAAGTGAATCCCAGATGCCTTGTGGATCTGCACTTTTTAAAGAGCAGGAATGTCTGACTCCAGATGGCTCACACACATTAATTCTAACTTTGAGTCAAACAGGTGAGCAAAAAGGGCCATGGCTGAGGTTGGCTTTTTAGAGATTTTGTTCAGAATATACAATAAAAATAAGAGATGCTGTGGTAGTCTTAGAACCATAGTCACAAAATGATTTGGATTGGAAGAGACCTTAAAAATCACCCAGTTCCATCCCCCTGCCATGGGTAGGGAACATCTTCCACTAGACCAAGTTGCTCAAAGCGCCATCCAACCTGGCCTGGAACTCTTCCAGGAATGGGGCATACACAACTTCTCTGGGCAAGCTGTTCCAGTGCCTCACAACTGTCAGAGTAAAGAATTTCTTCCTAATTATATAATCTAAACCCAACCTCTTCCCGTTTAAAGACATTCCCTCTTGTCCTACCACTACACGTCCTTGCAAAAAGTCCTTCTTCAATTTTCTTGAAAGCCCTCTTCAGGTACTGGAAGGTGCTATAAGGTCTTCCTGGGGCATTCTCTTCTCCAGGCTGGACAGCCCCAATTCTCTCAGCCTGTCTTCACAGAAGAGGTGCTCCAGCCCTCTGATCATCTTTGTGGCCTTCCTTGAGGCCACTCCTTTGTGGATGCTCATCTTCATATTATCCTTATTCTATATGCCATATTCTAGCTGAAAGAAATCAATAGTTTTATCTGTTTGTTGCAAGGAGTTTAATGTATACCATATAATTAATATAATACAATACTTACAAAGTATTTTGAAAACAGAATATGAAAGTACTAAGGGTTGTTAGTGAGATGGATGTCTTAATTTTTTCATAAAAGTCATATAGCAGACAGTTTTAAAGCAATATCATGAAAGACTAGGTGCACTTCTTAGTTTGATGGTATGAAATAAATAATGGATATCCATTCCTGAGAGCTTTTGCTTCTTTGGGTAGTACTGTTTGTTCCTTAATTTATTACTTCTTTATCCCAAGACATACGTAGCTCTTTGTAAACCTGAGTGAGATAGATTAGAACAAGGGGAAGGGAGAAGGGGAAGAGCTGGAAAAAGAGGCTGAAGAGCAACACCATCACTATGAATATTTGAGTAGTTAAAGATGAAGGTGTCAGCTCTTTACATTAATTTTTAGGGTTTTCCCTGTGCAGTTGGGTCCATATGCTGGAGAAGGAAACACAAAGCATTCATGCAGCAGGATACCCCATTGGTGGAGTTGTTTCAGGGGGAGAGAAAGAGTGGGTAACGTGCCAAGTGCGGGCAGGTGGATGTATTCAGGATGTGTTGGTAGGAAGACGTGGGGCTGACATGATTTAGGAGTCTGAGGTTCCTGTTTAGAATACAGTCAAACCTGAGTGGAAACCATAAAAATTTTTTTCTGCAGAATTCGTCAGGCACTGATTTTCAAGAAGGAACCAAGCTTTACCTATCAGATTAGCTGTACAGGTATATTTGGCATCCAGAAAAAATACATGCTGGCCATGAGGAGGAGGTGTAGCTTTCACCCCTGGAGCAGAGGGAGCACCACCAGAGGGTTGCTGGTCTGGGTAAATTGTTCTTGGAGTGGTGTTGAGAAATGCCCAGAGAAACCAGAGGGCATTTCTCAGGCATTTAACATTGTGCTTCACATTTGGGAGTCAGCCAGAATTGCTGGCAACCTCAGGTTGTAGGCAACTAAAAGTCAAGCTAAAATCTATTGAGCTTGAGGGCAAATATGAAAATGTTTCTTCCAACTCTTTGGGACCTGATGTAGGTGAACTGAATTTTAAATCCTTCTAGAGGGTGATCTTCCTATTTCAAAGTGAACCTTCACATTTCTTCCCAATGGTGTTCTTTTTTCCGCTGTGAAAACCAAAGATTTTCATTTGAGGGTATGTACAGACCTTTAAAGTAACCTAGTTAAATCAGACATTAATGCTTAAAACTTTGAAATTTTCCTTCTTTTTAAAGTGTTTAATTATTAATTATCTGATAGAAGGAAATCTGTTGTTAAATAATCCTCAGGCACAAATTTACAATGCTTTTAAATTGAAGGAGAAACTATTTCTTCTGTCATTTCCCTGGGCTTGCAATCAATGTTCCACTAATTAACACACTGAGATATACATTAGCTCCTATTCTTGCTGCTATATAGCACACACTGACTGATCCACACTTCAGCTTTTTCCCTTTCAGCATTCAGCCCTGGGAATCACGCTGTGGTTTTTTATGTGGTACCATGGGGTACCACTGAGGTGACAGACCCTCTGTTTTCACTGTTGCCAGCTCCATTTGAACAACAAAACCAATAGTTTTGTGCATGGACTGTTTTTTCCCCTCTCTGTTTGGTGGGTTTTCTTGTTTTCTCTTAGTCTAAAAACCAGTCTGTTAGTAGTAGTGTTCTTGGAGTAGGATGGTTTGTGCCATTCTCTGGATGTAATTAAGAAAGACTTCAAGTCAGAGTCCAAAAGAGTCTGAAAAATCTGATAAACACAGATCTGAGAAAGGAATTAGCAAAGGGGAAGAGGTGTATCTATGCCCATCCTGCAAGGATGCAGATGCTAGCTAATCCAGTATCAATTTCTTCCAGAGTCTTAATGGTCTCATCATCTTTTTGTGGGCACCACATATTCCGCATCTCTTGCAGGTAACCCTCATCAGCACCCTCCAGAAATTAAAACCAAGACAGCGACAGATTGTGTGTCAAAGTACGTGGTAACTCAGCCCTGCAAAGGTGTCAGAAATGTGTCAGATATTAACCAGACCTCCAGAAGAACTTAAAAGAAGAACTTAAAGCTGTTGTATCTTTTTTCTGCTGGTTTACAGTGTGGCATGTATTTGGACCACTGGTGTGTTTCCTCTTCACAAACAACAACAAACAACAAACAAACAACCAACAAAAAAATCCATGCTAGTGTAAAAACATCTGATTTCTGAATTCTTGCATTTCTGGGTTCCAGTGTACATACATCACAAGTATATGTGATGTATGTACATGTATATGTGTAGTGCTTAAAGAGCATTATATAGAGAATTATGAATATATATGCATATGTGAATATACCATTCCGGTCTGTACTAACATATTGTAGTGGGTTTATTTGTTGTTTTGGTTTTGTTTTTGTTTTTCAATCCAGAAATTAATTATTTGCAACTAGAAAAAGAGGTTGCATACTGAGAATTTTTTGCACAGCTCCATTTGTATGTACATGCATACACAAAGCAAGTGAAGATTTGTGAAGTGCTCTAGTACTTTCAATATTGAATTATGTGAAACAGATTCATGTTTACATCTATTAATGTGTAAAAAATGGTATTCTTTCATATTTTCTGCTGACTATCAGAGTTTTTTAGTTGCTTTTTAATCTCAAGATGGACCCTCTGCTCGTGTTTTCATTCAACTGAATATGGAAAAGTTACATTACATTTGCTGAAATCCAGAACAATTTCATAATGCATCTTGTACATCTTCTTAATGGTGACAGAGGAAATTGTGCCAAAAATTTCAACTAATGTAAGATTTTCTTCAGACCTTCAGCAAATTTTGTTCTCTGAATTCCCTGTAGCCCCAGTGCAGAGCAGCAAAGTGTTCCACTTGCTTTTTTTGTGTATGCTCTGACAAATCTTCTAATCTGAAGCTCTCTTCTAAGCAGAACCTTTTTATAATGTTCTCCCTTCTCTTGAGTAAAACAATTTCAGATTATTTTATCTTCAGACACTTTTTAGTCCCTCTTCTAATCCTCATCAACAGCATGGCTTGGATTCTTTGATTTTACAGATCATTATAACTGATGATAAAAAAGACTCAACTCGACATGGGTAAATGCAAAATCTTGGCATGCATTTGTAACAAAGCTGTGGCTGACATGAAACATGTGAGAACATCATATTAGTTATTTGCCAATCTGGGGTCTAAAGTGTCAGTATTTTTGTGCCCCAACAGGACAGATACTGGCCCAGTGGCTGCCTCTTTTCTAAAGCTTTAGTTCAGGTTAGAATGAGAAAACAAAACAATCGCCTTCACCTCTGTGGTTTCTTGCCCTGTGGGTTCTCCAATGTGACTGTGGTCAGTGAGCTGGCTTTCCCTCCTTCCATTAACTGATTCAAATCTGTTCCCTTCCTCACATCACCAGTTTGCATTAAATTAGTGGGATTTAATTTTGAGATTTTTTCATTGAAATTGGCCAGCATTAAAAAGATATAAAGAGGCAGGAAATATACACAGGTGAGACAGATGAGATTGTGTCAGCTTTATTTCCAGAGGAAATCAGGCATGTAATCTGTAAAATTTGCCCTCTTATAATGTAAGAAACATTGCTGGTATAACTCTCAATGAAAGTATTTAAGAACCATTTTTTGGCTGGAGCAGGACTATATCCCTGTCAAATAATGGGGCAGTCTTCTGGTAGGATTAAAAGTACATACAGGTAGGAATTGTCTGATGGAAAGAATTTCCAGATGAGCAACAAAAAGGGCTTGATAATTCAGAAAATTGATGTCACTGTTATTTAATGGTTTTCAGTAGCTGCAAAATGGTCCCTATATTACCAACAGGAAAGATAATTTACACATTGTTATGAATCAATTCACTTCTTAAACTATCAGTTTTGTTTATTTGTTTTCATGAGATATTTCTTCACAGTCTCACAAATCTCATCCACCTTTTTGTCATCTTTTTTTTTGTTCCTAACACCTCAGATTTTAGCAAACTTTCAAAGGCCTTTGTGTTAACTCTGCCTCCCAAGGCTTCACAGGAAGCTGCATCTTGTGCCTGCTGTACCCCTACATACAAAGACCTGAGATCACAAATTTAAACTATTAATTAGTTTCAGTAGTGTAATGCTTAGCATAAAAGACAGCAATCAATGAAGTATAGCTGTGGTTTCGCACCATGGTTTATGTAGAATCTTACCTGGGATTATATTGCAGAAATACAAGTAAATAGATATATTAGAAGTGGAATGTCATTATTTAAGGACTAAATGCAACATCTCATTGTTTTTATTCACTAAAAATATAAATTTCTGCCATTCTCCTGCTCCACTTGTTGGTGTTACCACAATAAACTGTCCATATCATAATTTGAAATTACTGTTCTTTTTAAATTTACTCTAGCACCTAATGACTTCAAATTGTAAAGTTCAGTTGTATATCTGGATAACACATTCTTGCCCTAACTCCATGGTGCAGAAATACAGGCTTTCACTAGTCCAACTGATGGTGCAGCTTTGGTGTTTTGGTGTGCAGAGTACTATGGTGTGTGAAGAAATTTACAGTTAATTTTTGTGCAAATATTAGAGACATGTTTCTAAATCAACATCACAATGCAATGTAATTTTGAGGAGTTTTTTTCTCCTTTGTGCATTGCCTATTTTACCATCATTGTAATCAAATAACACTCTAAGTTTTAAGGCTAGTATGTTCATATATTACGTCAAAAGCTTACTTATTTATATACCATGTCAACGTCATTCTCCCAGTGGGGTTCTCTTTGGATAATGGCTACGCTTCAGAGATTGGAAAAAGCATAATTTTAGTTTATCCCACAATGACTCATATATAGGGAGTGAAAATGAAATCTGGAGTAAGGATATTACAACAAAGAAGACCGATATCTTCTAAAATAACAGCAACTAAGCTACATTCCCTTTTAGTAAAACACTAATACCTGTGGGGCTGAAGAATAAATTCTAGATAATTAGAGTCCCCTCTTGATTATGTGTTATTTATTTGTTAACACCACAGTTTTCTTTCTCTCTCTAACGCCAAGCAGATTTTTGTGTTGCAATTCTCTATATCATCTAGAGCTAATTTAGCCAAGTTTTTGGATGCATATCTCAATATCTACTCCTGCTTAGTGAAACTTGCATCCACCTTTCCGTTATCAAAAATCCTGTTTCCAAATAACTAATTGCAGATAGTGCTGTATGAAGAGGATATCCTGATCAGGTATTTGCTGATGGTTCCATTTGGCATCAAACAGCTCATGGCTTCAGTCACAGAATCACAGAGTGGCTTCGGTTGGAAGGGAATGTAAAGATCATCTAATTCCAACTCCCCTGCCCAGGCAGGGACACCTTCCACTAAACCAAGTTACTCAAAGCCCCATCCAACCTGACCTGGAACATTTCAGGTGATGTAGCATCCACAACTTCTCTGAGAAATCTGTTCCAGTCTCACACTACAAAAACACTTCTCCATGTCTTTAAATGTTACTATTACTTTTGATTCCCTCATTTCTTAAAAAAAAAAAAAAAAAAGAGTGCAACTTGCCTAAAATAGAAAGAGAATGGGGACTCAGCCTTTTTATTACAGAAATTATGTTAGCAATGCAGAGCACTGGTGAAGAGCTGATTTCCTATTTCAAATTATTCTGCACATAATACAAACACACTTTTCTTGTATAAAAACCTCCATGTACATCTCTTTAGCAGGTGGTTTCCTCCCCTCAGGTGAAGGAGAATTTTTGTTTCTTCACCTTCTTATCACTTTGATGGAAGTGTTGTTTGTCACAGTCACTGGCTCTGATTCTCAGAAGGCTTCAGGGACTTGTGCATTTCCAGTCCTTCACATTCATAATAAGAAATCTTTTCAACAAAAACCTGATGGTGCAGATCAGCCTTTCTACTTGCTGTGATGATTGAGGACAGAAAAAGATATGAAACATGTTCTATTTCATGGATTAACTGTTTGCAGTTTTCTGGTAAAATGTGTTCTCTTGTTCAATTTCACTTTGACAGATCAATTCCCCTGGACCTATTTTACCACATGAAAAATGTGAGGCAGCTTGTTTCTGTATAGAAAAATGAGTCTACTTCAACCAACACTTACAACACTGGCTTAGATTTATGGGAAAATGCAAGCCTGTCTGCAGAAGGTAAGGTTTTCTCTGTCCTGACTTTTCTTACACTTCAGCAAGGAAGGTATCACATGTGGCATATTTTAGCTTGTAATCACCCAAGTTAGCTCTGTCAGTTCCAGTGGTTACCCATGAGGTGCAGATGAATCCTATAAGCCTCCTAAAATTAATTCTAAAACTTTGGTTTGGATTAGAAGTGTTTTGAAATTCTTTCTGTGCATTTGCCTAAATTAAATAGTGCTTTAATTTATCCAAATAGGTATGAGTGTGCTTTCTCATATGAGGGATTTTCTTTAACCAGAACTAAGCTTGGTTGCAAGTGATTTGAAGTCCTCCTAAGCCAACTGGCAGAGCAGACTATATTCTGTTGTTTGATGAAACGCAAAAAAGAGCGCTACTTTCCTGCTTTAGGATTAATTAGTGCATACATTCCATCATTTTCAGTTTTTTTTCCCCATCCAAATCTGAATAAAAGCCTGCTATTTGAAAGAAGCTCTCTTGCCCTGTCTTGCTTTAATTAGCCTGAGAGAGTATTCACACTGCATGCTCAGTTTTACCAACACATAAACATAAGCAAAGTGCTCCTTGTTTGCCTTGTCCTGCTTCTGTGGCTTTTGCAGTCATCCTAGTTCATATAATTTGAGAAAATTCCTTTTCCTTTCTTTCATTTTCCCAATGTTTTGTGCAAAGATTTGAATGGACCTGAGCTACATTTACTGCTCATTGTTATTATTCAATGTTTGCCTATTCTCTTCATTTAAGCTTCCATGCCACTTCCATGTCCCTATTCTTTATTTGCGCTTTGGATACCAGAGAGTCACAAAAGACATCCCTGAGTCAGCTACCACCTCCTCTTTTGTTTCTGATTTCACCATGATAGTGAAGTGTTTGGGAAGACCAAATGGATTTCAAGGGCTTTTTTTGCTAACTGTGCCCGGTTCTGACTGCTGATGTACTGTGGCCACATTAGAAAATGAAGAGCCAGCACATATCCTTCCTCTGTCTTCCTGTAGCTTGGCTCTTGGTGTGTTGGATGGCATTTTACCAGTAACACAGAACTATATTAAGTCAATTAGTTATCAAAGCATTTTGTTCTAGCTAATATTTTTTTTCCCTGGCTGTTCAGTGTCCATGTCAGCAAGATTATGTTAGGTATGTGATGTAGGTTGGCCTGCAGCAGGAGTCCTCTCGCTATCTTTTAGGATCAGGCTGCAATCCCTGTTATGCACTTTGGCAGATAGGAGCTCTCAAAGGTGATAATCATATTAGCTGGTTTACCAACTCCCGTAGCTCAAAAATGAGTGGGTTTATCTCTCAAATAACTAAGTCAAATCAATTATTGTTCATCAATATTCAACATCAACATTAAATCTCTGTACATTACCTAAAGGGAATTGTGCTTGCAGCACTCACGTCCTCACTTTTTCCAAAAGACTTGCTTCTATTTATATGCCATTTGTTTATGGCACTTGAAACATTTAATTTCACTGCTGCAGATCTCTCCCACGCCTGCCTTGACTTGATGTTTTCAAGTCAGTTGCTGACAAGCTTTCAAAGACCATCGTACTGACTGTACCTTGCATAGGTGCAGCTCTGCTGTGCTTCATCAGCCGTGGCAGAACATGTGTCTCGTACCTGATCACATGCAAACCCAGAAATTACAGGAGTCAGCTGCTAGCTGCTCTCCCCACCAGAGCCTCGTATGAATACAAATGATCCTGAGAGGAGGTTCATGGTTAGGTAACTTACCCTGTGTACTGTACAGTCTGTGCATGTTTTGTACAAGATGACTGAAAAATGAAACTTGGCCCATGCTTAGAATCATAGAGATTGGTAAAGACCTGCAAGATCATCCAGTCCAATATTAAAACCTATCCCTGAAGTCAGATGGACTCCACCTAGTAATATTTAAACAAATGTTGCTCTTGGCATCCTTTCTATGGCCATTTCTAGGAATGGATGAAAATCTTTCTTATTTGACACACTTTAAAGAAATTTAAACAAACATTTCTCTAGTACGGTCCAAGGATGCCTGATTCTCAGTATGGTGGGATAGCCCTTCTGCTTGACATTAATTCTACTAAAATTAAGTCCTGAAATAGACACCAAAACCTTCATTTAAATGAATCTGTCATGGCTTGCTCCCCAAAAGCAATGTTTCTGTGTATTACTGCCATTTTTAACAAGAGGAGAAAAACATATAAGCTGAATGAATTGCCTTGTCTTTCCCTATTACCCATTAAGATACAGGATCTATTTCCTCTCCATTTAGATTCCAGTGATTTTAGTACTGTAAGTTAATAGAGACTTAATTTCTGAAATGGGATTTTAATAGTTGTAATAGAAGAGATTGGAATGTGAATAATTTTACTCAGGATAAAAACAAAAAGAGCTTCTTTCTGTTCTAATAGAGTAACAAACCCTCTGGTATGCTGATGTGTTAAAGCCAGAACATGTTTAGACTAAGGTGCTGAAACAACTTAATTGGTGGCAACTGGTAAGACATTTAGAAGAGTTTGGTTGTTTCTCCTGACATTTGCTGAAAGGTGAGCAGAGGTGGCATGGTGGCTTATAACAGCAGTGTGATGTAAATGTAAACCAAACTGTGGTTAGCTAACACAATAGGTATCCTCATGGGCACTACAGGACTCACATGAGGCGCTAACTGCCACACTAATTAATTAACTCATGGATTGATATATGATACATTGCAGCCCAAGAAGATTGTGGTATGCATTATTTGGTTTCTGTTTCAGTGATAAAAATTATTGTGCTAACAAAGAAGCAGCTCCTTCCTCGGATCTAATAATAAAATCACAACTACTTTATGCCTGCTTTAGATTTTTGTCTGTTGGGGCACAGTCTTTTTATGTGAGTTGTACTGGAAAAAGAAATTGTCAACAAAAGTTGTTTTTTCCAGGTGTCAAATTTCACCTACCACCTAATAATCAGGAACAATCTTGGTTTTTTTCCCCCCAAAACGAAGTTTCTAGCCAATAAGGTGCGCTCAAATACCAATATATAATACAAGCTTTTTGTAGACTACTAGGATATTTTTTAGAATTAGTTTAAAAACAGGCCATGGCAGACCAGTTACCCTGACAAAGGCAGGTGTTGTCAGAGGATGAGCATGGTCCTCAATTTACCTGAAGCATTTTTCTGTCAGTCAATGCAGAGAAATGAAAGCACTTCATGAAAAGCAGGGTAGAAGCTTATCTTTCCTCACCGTGTAGTGATTGGAAGACAGAGATGAACTGGTGAATGAGAATTCAGAACTGGGTGAATTCAGAATTCACTGGATGCTATGCTTTATGGACACACACAGCTCACTGGCAGGCAGTAGCCAAATTATGATGAGCAATGAGAACTGTGTGTTCAAGGCCATGTTGGAAGGGGCTTTGAGCAACCTGGTCTAGTGAGTGTCATCCCTGCCCATGGCAGGGCAGCTGGAACAAGTCAATCCTTAAGGTACCTTCCAACCCAAACCATTCTATGTGTCTATTACAAAAAATAAGTCTTTTTGAGTAATTTCCTGAACTGTGGCATGGGTGATGTTGTTCAGCCAGAGAACAATTCTTTTACCCCAACACAAAGTCCACCAGACCATGATGAAGACAAGTAAATTGTCATTCTCCTTTCTATTACTAGGGTATACATTTGCATCCAGACTTATGTCTGGTGTTGACATTTGACATTAACAGAGAGGCAATGAAGCTGTATAGGTTCAACCCAATGTTGTGTATAGAATATGTATAAAAGATACTCAGGGAAAATGTACTTGGAAGAGCTCACCACATAAATAGCTAATTTCATGGCCAGTGCACTGGGTTAAATTTGGTTCTCTTTTAACTATCCATATCTACAGTTATATATGCCTCTTATCAAAGCAAGGGAGAGCTCACAGATGCCCAGGTATTTCTAGAATGTTGGGATCAAAGAGCTGTAACTGAAGAGCAAAGAAGAAATTAGCACTGCATAATAATACATCTAAGAGCAAAGAGAGTCAGCTCTGGCCCTCCTGTCCCTAGGCAGCTGGTTGGTAGCTGTGCAAGTGTGTGAAGAAAGGACCCAGATCCCTGACGCTGGGTGGGTAAGGAATACACTGCATAACAGAAATGGGAGAAAGGATTTTTTGACAGAGAATAATTCTGTTCCCTTTGCTTGAGTTGTCTCTGCTAATCAGGTGAGAGGGTGATAAAGTCATAACTGCTAGGACAGGATGTGCTTAGCCTGAACAATGTGGTATTTGGGAGCTGGGGTGATGCATTATATATATGTGAGTTCACCAGGACCCAAATAATTTTTTATTGTAGAAATGCCAAAATATAAATAAGACTTTGTTTAATTAGAGAAATGAGGTTCCCCAAATTCACTGTGGAATACATGACAGCAGAGAAATATATATAAACTTACATCATCTGTGTTGTAAAGGAATAAGTGCCTGGAGTGATTCTTTGGCATTTTCCCAAATACAATACTGATGCCATGGGTTTTAGCTTTTATGTTTTTCAGATTCTCTGCTGCTAGTATGTAACTCTGAAACTTCATATTCAGTGTTAGTAAGTTCTTTTCACAAGACAGTCAGACAAAATAACCCCGTCTCAGGTGGAGAATCAAAGACAACCAGTTACCCAAAAAGCATAAACAATGGCAAAGAGAAGGGGGCAAGCCAGGGGTTTGAGACTTCATAACCTGGAACTGTAATTGGATAATTGAACCCAATATGTGATGAACCAAAACTTATAAAAGTCTGGTAACTTGGGACTGGGATCCATCCTGGTTTAGATCTGGGTGTAGCCCTGGCCAGGATTTTGTGCTGCCCAAGGTGTATCCTTTTAAGGCCTTTCAATAAATACCTATTTTATTCTTTTTGCTCTGTCTAGTCTCTGTTCCAGGTCAGCCTCTCCAGGCATCAATACCTTTAAAATATGACAGATATATTGCCCTGCTAGGTCAAGAGAGTTGCAGATTGGGAAGGGATGACAAGCTGCTGCCTAAGGTTTGCTTAATAAAAGTATTGTTTCAAATGTCAGTGATCAAGAGTGCTACTTTTACTTCCTGGAGTTTTGTGGTAAATTCAGAGTTAATGGCCAAAACTTGAAGCCTTGAAGCCAAACAAAAGTGGTAACTGGCTTCCATAATCTCTGTCCAGTCTGAGGCAGACAGGCAAAGTGGTCTGGGCATTAGATAAAATCCTAAAATGTTTTTTTACCCATTTCACAGGTTTTTTTCTTAGATAAAGTACCCGTAGAAGCCCCTGAATATGAATAGAGATCACGTTTATTTTTGTAGGAACCACACAGTTCTTAATGTCTAGTACAAGACAAAGGATGCTGTGTGGGAAGAGGGGAAAGAGCATGGTACAATAAATGCACTTAATCGGCTGCCAATTATCTAATTAGCAAATGTAAAAATGGGTGGAGAGATTTAGAGGACGTAGGGGCGGTTGCCATTCACCTACCAGCATTTATTTGTGGAAGAAGGTCAAGATGCCCCTGTTTCTTTCCACAATAAATGTCTTTTTTGCACTCTCAGATTAAATTATCCATTTCAGAGAAGAACAGGGCAGATGTGGATAGCAAGGAGCTGGTGCAGCGCTGTGAGTGAGGGTCTCTCTTACCTTTAGTCATCTGAAGACCATGGAGCTGCTTCAGTGGTATTGCTGGAGAAAGGCTCTTCAGGTCCTCCTACCCTTGGCTAACAGACAGACCAGGTTTTGGAGGCACTTGAGTGTCTCCTGTAACTTGAGAAAGCCCAGACAGTTTTCTTTGACTAGAAACAACCCCTTAGAAAGCTCAGTTAAATGCCAAAGGAGCCTACTGATACCTTTTGACAACTCAAGGTGGCTGAGAGAAATTCCATTTTATACATAGGTCTATAGCTTTCTTTCTTTTCTTTAGGGTTGTGTAACTATTTGCTACTCTCCTTATCCTTATCTATATATATCTGACATGCTGAAAACTAGAATTTTGCTCCTACACGTACATGGTTAGAAAGCCATTAAGCATTGGTCAATATTGAGCCTGCTGACAGCTGAATTAGCACAGCCAAAAAGCCTTAGAGCTTCCTTCCTAGTGTGGATGAACTCCAGTGTCCTTACCATAACTGGGAAGAACAAAAGGAAAAAAAAAATGAGAACCTTAAATATACACCTATCTAGATTGTTGCTTACATGGAAAGCTCGCAGTGAATCACACAAGGTCAAAATTTTGACACGTTTTAGAAAGACTATGGAAACCATCCTAAAAGCCTGGTGAAGTCAGTCGATATTGACTTAGATTATTATAATGTTAGACTACTATAATTTTAAATCAATATTTTATATCTATGCGTCGATGTTTTTTAAGTAACATGCACAGGGGATTTATCTTCTTTCCTGAGTATTCATTTCATGCTCTAGCAGAATTTATAGGCTTGAACAGGACAGGACTCAGACAAGTATTTATAAGTTACTTAGAAAGATGTAGGATTGTAATTTTCCAATACATTCTCTCAGACTTTTTTCTGTGCGTATTTTATCCTGAAAGCATTTTGCCTTTTGTAAGCAGAAGGTCTCTGGAAACACATTTATAACAAAATTTTTCCAGTTCAGTTGTCACATCCTTTGAAATAGCTTCCTTTGTTTTACTGTCCTGCTCTCCTGGTTTCCAGAAACAGAGGAGTAGTCTTCTATGGCATAAAGAAAGTCATGATTTGAAGAGACTTTCAGAACAATGTTAGTGACCCCAAACAGTTTGAGTCAATGGTTTATGTGCTTAAGCTCTTAGGCTGTTGCTTTTTTTGTTTATTTTTTTTGTTCATTTGTTTGTTTTCCCTCAATGAATGAAATTCAAAATGGCTAGATAAGAGTTTCAAAGTTCCCACATCAAAGCTTTTAGTCTCTCTCTTTTACACCATGTTTTTATATTTGGAGGAAGACATGGTAACCTGTGTTTATGTTTCTGCATTTCAGATTCCAATATTTTCTTCTAGGACCATTTGAAGATATGAGTTTTTCCCCATGATTTTCCAATAGAGCAGATATTTACAGCTCCTTACATGTTTAAAAATTGCAGTGTAGTTAAAACAGATAGGAAACTTCCTAAAAATGAAGGAAAATAAGGAAAGTATGAACCACTCCTTGAGAAAAGGAATAATAGGAGCTGAAGAAGCCAAGGTAGGTAAATAGTTGGAGTGTTCATTACTGCCAGTGTTTTGCTGGGGGAAGGTCCTGGTTCTTTATGAACAGCCCCAGGAATGAGTCTTTGACTGTTCAGTGCACAGTGGTGAGGCTGCTGCCCTCCTTGTGCCTGAGAAATGAGTAATCAGGTGTGCCTGCCTCCCCTGAGAATGTTTGTCTTCTTGAAAGTGTCCCTTCTTCTGGGGTTGGGCAGGAGTCAGGAGATGTTGATGCTCGAAAATCCTGGAATGCGTTCTTTCACTAAGTTCTCTCTTTTAAAAATTAAAAGTGATAAAAAGTGATTTTCATCACTTTTCCCTGTTGGTGCCCCCTCAGTTGAACACCAGACTGGTTTGCCACTTGCCAGCTGTGCTGACCTGCAGGTGCTGTTTTCCAGCACTAGGAGCTACCCTCAAGGTAGCATGCACCTACCCTCATACAGCTCTTCATCCACATGCACTGCCCACAGAGGAGCTATGAAAAACAAAGAAGCAAAAGGATATTTCATAAGCCCTAATTACACTTGCAGATGATTCTTTCCTGAATTTTATCCTCTGCCCACTGTTAAAATCAATAATCTCTTTATTATAATTTCAAAGCAGTGACTACCCCAGGAGGGAGTGTGCTAAACTTTCACGCTACTAAATCTGATTAAAAGCAAGAGCCCATCTCTGTGCAAGTAAAACAGGTAAGTAATATAGAAAAAGGAATGAAAATACTTTAATCTCTTCTTCTGGTTCCCCAAATCAAGTTTTTGTTATCATCTGAGCTCTTGACTTTTTTTATGGTTTTCAGAAGCAAAAATGTAAAGTTTTAGTCACTTCTTATATCTCTGAAATGAAGAACTTTCATGCTCCATGGCAGTGACTGGAGCTGCCCAGAGTGGTCTGGCTACCCCAGCCAAGAAGAACCACATTGCAGCTGCTGGGAGGTGAAAGGTTTTTTCCTTCTAAAATTCACCCTCATCAGAAGACTGTCACATCCCCAGCTTTTAAGCTTTATGCAGACCATATTTCTTTGGACAGGGTTTCCTGATATAACCCTGACAGCTGGCTGACCATCTCCTGTGCTTTCAGAAAGTCTTATGCAATACAGATACTGCGCCTTGAAGGAGAAAAATCTTTTGCTTTGGTCATTAAATATAAAAACATTGCTGTGATGTGATGGTGATAAAAGCCTTTAGAAGAAAACAACACAATCTCCCTGGTGACATTTTGGGATGACTTTTCTGTTATTTATACTGCTCTAATCCCTATCCAAATCATTCTATCTGGCTTCTTTCAAGCTATTTCATCAGAAGTAAGCATAAAAAAATTATGAAAAATGCTGCAGTCAGTTGTTATGGGGAATAGCAATTTTGTGAATTTTAAGAAAAATTGAATGTTTTACACACTAAAGAAGAGCGACATTCAACTCTTTGTCCTTTGAGCAAATATGAGGATACTACAAAGAAGATATTAATACCACCATAAGTAAAAATACATACATTAATTTTACATAAAGAAAAAAAAAATCTTAAGTGTAAGCCCAATATAAGAAAACACAAGTCATGCTGAGGTCAAATGAGATAGTGGATACGAGGAAGAAAGCAGCAGCTGGGAAAACACATCATTTCCCTTCCATGTTACGTGTGGGAGGTGAAATTGTACCACCTTTCTATGGCAATTATATCTGCTCCTGAACATCTGTTTCCCTCCATAGGATTAGTCTCTGAATCTTACTAGCACCTTTCCTTCTCTTTGATATAAAAAAGGGAAGATATATGCAGGTATGTTTGCATTTCTCTTTGGAGAATCTCCACGCTCTGTGGTGTTGGGGTTGTGATTCCCAAGAATCATATTGAGATTCTTGGACATCCTTGCAGTAGCAATCATACCATGCTGCTTTCTCCCAAGCTGATGCTAGCAGTTTGGGATAATGTTTTTCCTATTTGAAATGGTTGACTGTGTGTGTGGACAGAGTGGTAGGATCAGTAGAGACAATTTGGCCAGGGTGGAGCCAAACACTGGTGCTTTCCCCCTGAGGGGCTACACTTCACCATGAATTTTTGCAGGGGCCAGAGCCCTCCTATCAGGACTCACAGAAAGGAAGATGAGTTTGTGAAGCTGTAGGAGCACACCTGGGAAAAAGTGTCTCCTGGAGATATCCAACTGGAAGCAACTAGAGAGAGACAGAGGACAGAAACAGTAAAAAAGATTAGTGTTTTTTAAACAATGTAGGAAAAAGTTTAGATGCTCAGCAACACATATCAGTACCACTTTGGCCCTGCAGCCACTCTATTTTTCCAGTACTTCCTTACTCCTAGCCTGAGTTTTGCTTATTTTGGAGCTAAATTCAATTCCTTCCCCCTTGCTTTGCATTTCTCATGAGCCTGCATGAGTTAAAGCCTGTGTATCAGGTTGGAGACAGACAGAAAGGAATCCTTCTTTCAGACAGGTCTTTTCCACCAGCTATTCTCCCATTTTTCCACCAGATACCTGCTTGAGACACATTCCTCTGCCATGTGCAGACTTCAACATCCCCATTTGGTGCCTTGCTGCAATGGCTCCCTGGGAGTGTGCCTTGAAGCCACCCCAGGTACTTGGCTTCCTGCAGGATTACTCATTCTCAATTCACATTTCTTTTGGGAAGTTCAGCCTCTCATTTTTCCTTCCACTAATTAACGTCAGAAATATTTTATTGTCATGCTCTCTTTATTCCAGTGTTCCTCTAATTAGCTCTCTGAGTTATTCAGTGTGTATTTGAGGCTGTTCAGTGTTAATGGCCTGTCAGTCACAGACTTCAAAGACTCACAGCTTCAGAAAAGTCAGAGATGGAAAGGACCTATTAAAGATGGTTAGTCCCTGTCTCTGAAAGCAAGAGTCCTCCAGGCTTAGTTTAACCACTTGTAAAATTGGCAATGTTTCTTCTCGGCTTTGAGGGTGGCATATGTGTTTTATTCAGCTCAGCAGTTTGACCAAAGAAAACTTTGCATACTGAAATGGAAAGGTACTGCCATGTGTCAAAGGCACATGGAAAAATGATGACTGATTTGCAATTACCCTGCTCTGCATTCTGGTCTTATCTTCACAGCATACCTATGCTGAAACTGATTTTTATGTATGTAAAATCCTTTCAGAGCTTGCTAAAGTAGGGACAGTATAGAAGACAATGACTCCTTGAAAATGCACGTGGGATTTTTGGAAACCAGCCTGTGCTGGTTTGAGATTGATTGGTATCCAATTGTACCACACTGGAGCCAGGATGGTACCCTTGGCCTTTTAGCAGGACCTGAGCTATCTTTTCCATTTAGATCTATTTCATACCTATCTCCTGAGCTGGATTCATCCTATATGCCAAGCTGCTGCTGCAGAATTTCATTGAGCCACAACTCCTCAGAGCTACCTTTGGCTGGCCCAAAAAACCTTTCCCATTTCATTTATCTCAACATTTCAGAAGCTTTAGCCACTTGAATGACAGCTGGATGTCAGTTTCTGTGCACTGATGTCTCTGCTGCAGAAGGGGCCTCATTCTGTGGCTGCTCCATCCATCCGCAGTGCAGAGATCCAGCCTTTCATGCAGGGAACTGATCTTGCTGTCTGCTAAATATGTGGCTTCACTGGCAGAGATGATTTGACAAGGCTGAAATTCGATAATCAGAGCTAAAATTTGGCACTAGCACATCACGACAAGGGCCTATTTCCATGGGGACCCTTGTGTAGCAGTTGATTCAGCTGCACAGATATTTCTGACAAATTGCAAACGTCCATTTGCTTTTCCCATCTTCTGTCTCAGCATCAGCACCATATTCATGACAAATTAGAAAAGCAGTGGCAAGGTCTTAAAAGAGATTTATGCAAGTGTGGTTTTTATTTGGAAGTTGCTCAGAGTCACTGCTGTGATTGGAAAAAAAGCTGCAAAGCTCTGGGGAGTTCAGTAACATCTCAGCTCCAAGTCCCTCTGCCAGGGAGAGGAGCTGTGGGGTCCTCGGCTAGAGATGCAGGGCTGGTTGCTTGTGTTGCATTGCCTCAATGACATTGGTGTCTGCCAATGCTCCCAAGCAGCTGTACCAAAAAACCCTGCAAGACTTTTCAGCTTGTCACTGAAGGTATCAAACACAGCTCATTCTAAAGTGGTTGCAATGCCTGAAGGTGAAATGTTATTTTTTCTTGTCCAACCCACCCATACCCACCCATACTGTTTCCATGTGGCTGTTTGGCTGCGAAGTCTTTTGGGCTGCAGTCGTTGCAGAGAATTGGAGGACACAGAGCTGAAAAATGGACAAGGCAGTGGACAGGATCTTCCCAGCCTGTAAGGGTCCTGACAGCTCTCAGCTTCCTAGGAGCAGTGCAAGCCCATGACTTCCCACCAGCTCACTCTAGGCAGAGACCAGCTTCTTTTCCTTTTGGCAGTCTCTTCAGTCTCATACCTACACACCAGCCTCCTCTGTCCAATTAATTTGATCTTTCCTCATAAGCCATATCTTTCCCACTTCTCCAATAATTTTATTTGGTCTTTCCAGCACCAAAAATTGGTCACAGAAATCCAGAACTGATCATCCCATAGCTGAGAGAAGCAGACAACTCCTTTCCTTGTTGGTAGGCTATTTTCCTGCTGAGGGCTAATGTTTGCCTGCTTTACTTTTCAAAACTATGCAATTCCTGCCTCATTCAGGAGTTATTGTAGCTCCAACTGTCTTCTACCAAAATGTCTTGGGAGATTTATTCCCAAGTAATTTCAGTAAACCCAGTTGATACATCTGGCTTTCCTCTAAGAGCTTCCAGAAAGCCTTTTTTGTTGCCGCATCTTTCTGAGACCCAAAGGCTGAGATTTGCCTGGCTCTTTCCTGACATCTCACACAGGCTCAGCGGTGTTCTTGCTTTTCCCAGCCCCCCAGGAGCTCATCTATTTCTTGGCTTCACGGAGCTCTGCCTTTGCTGCAGCTGCAGTACACCCTGAGGTCCATCTTGTCCCTTTGTCATGGCTATGAAACGATTAGTCAATTGATTGCAGTTAACCTTTTTACTAAGGGGAGCAAAAAAAATCATTTAACAGTTGCAAGCAAAAGGCATTAAACACAGTATTTTAATAGCTTTCCACCTCTATTGATAAGGTGATGAGATATTGATAACACATTTTCTGTTTGCCTCCTCATTATTGTTGTTCCTACAGGAGCTAACAAGAAATTCTATGACCAGAGACAGAGGCATCTCATATCACGTCTTTCTTTTCCCGATTTCCCTGTTTTAGAGTAGCATTCAGCAATCTTTTCTCTCTTGTTTAAGCCCCTTGGTCTTGGGTCAATGAAGAACTCAGTAACCAGACATACTCACCTCTTTCTAAACTTCGCATACCTCCCACTCTCTGGGGCAGCTGGCAGTTTTGTTTTTAAGAGCATTTCTTTAAAAAAACAGCCATCTACTCCATCTTCAGTTTAATTGCCTCCCATGAGTTCTTACTACCAGTTGCCTGAGTCTGTCAAAATGTGCTTCTTCAAAGGCCATCTTATCTTGCTGCTCTCCCTCATGAAGTGAGGCAGTTTCATCCTGCTATGGTCCCTTCCATCCTGTCCTTTCCTTGGCTGAAAACAAAGATCCCATGGCTAGCTTTCATATTAAAACTGAGTGCTGCATGTTCTACTTTTTTTCGTGGAAACAGTCTGTGCTTTACTCTGTCTCTTTGGGATTGGTTACATTCTATTTTTTCTTAGCTCACAGCTCATGTTTTTTTGTCCTTGCATACTGGTTTTACCTGGGATAGAGTTGTTTTCATTCCTAGATACTATGTTTTGAATTGTGATGGAAACAGACATACTGATGCTTTAGTTGTTACTGAGCAGTGCTTACACAGTGTAAAGGTCTTTTCTGCTTCCCCCACGGCCCTACCAGTGAGTGGGCTGGGGGTGCACAAGAGGTTGAGAGGGGAAACAGCTGGACCCTAGTTGACCAGAGAGATAGTCCAAACCATATGGTGTCATGCTCAGCAGCAAAACAGGGCATGGGGGAGGTTGTTCACAGCTGCTATTTCTCCATTTCTTGGATTCTGGCAGAGCAGCTGTTGGTTGGTGGTGAGCAACTGGGATTTTTTTTGCATCACTTACTTTTCTTAGTTTAGTTTTGTTTTCTCTCTTTTATTTTTTTTGTTATGTTGTTGGTATTTCTTTTGGGGAAGAATGGGGGGGTTGTGTGCTATGGTTGGTTGGTTGGTTGGTTTGCTGGTTTGTTTGGCTTTTGCTATTATACCATCTTTATCTTGAAGTAAGATTTTTCACAGTCTTACCCTCCTAATTCACGCTTGAGGTAAGATTTTTCACAGTCTTACCCTCCTAATTCACTCCTCCATCCCACTGGAGATGGGAGTGAGTGAGTGAGTGGCTGTGTGATATTTAGCTGCCTGCCAGGGTTAAGCCATGACAACTTGCCAACCAAATTCTCATTCATCTCATGCCTTGCTGCTGAACCTTTAGTTTGCTCACGTGTCTAAGTCACACATGATTAGATGTAATTAGTCCTGAAAAATTTATGCTCAAGCAGTGAATTGAATTGGAAGCAGCAGAATGACTGTGATGGAAGTGCTTGTTTAATCTATCAGGAGCAAGGTCACAGACAGTCCTAGCTTGTTTGCATAGATAGATACAGACAGGGCCTCTTTGCAGGTTATGTGGCAGGGTTATTGCATCCCTAGAGGTGGCTCACAATGTGGAAATGTGTGTGGGAAGGGTGTGCACAAGTCTTTCTGTACCTTTCAGTGTCTTTATGCCCTTCATGCAGATGAGTGTGCTTCTCTGGCTGTTGACCATGAGGTGCAGGGTGCAGCTGTTAAGGAAGAGGCTGAGAACAAGGTCTTGTTTTCAGGTCTGCTGAAAGTGTCCAGGTACAACTGCAGTCCCTGCAATTGGTCCTGGTAGAATGAGGGACAAAACCATTTCAGAGACACAGAAGAAGAATGTGATGGTGATGCCTTTAGCATGGCAGCAACCAGGCTGTTCCTCTTGTGGCAGAAAGGCTCAGCCTTGCAGATCCGAACAAAAAGCAAAGCCAACCTTCAGGCTTCCTCCACTGAGGAAGTAGGTGTTAGTTGGCCAGGTATTATCAAATATCTGTTCAATGGCTCACAGGAGAGCCTGGTGTGGGATCTCCAGATCAGGTTTGAAATCTGTGCCTGAGGTTCTTCAGTAACTTTAAGAGGATCAGAGGATCAGAAATAGATGCTTTGTCTTCTTCGTTAGCATAAGTTAGTGAGAAGCCTCTTTGCAGAAGGTGCTTTTCAGCTGAGGTTTCATTACTCTGAGCCTTAAAATCTATTGAGACCTTTGCCATTAGAGGTCATGCCACTGTTTTCTAGCATGTTGAAATCTCTGCTGTTCATTTTCTGACCCTCTAGCACCAGAGCACATGTAGTGCTGGTATCCATCTCCAAACAAGTGTTATGGTTTGACTTAATGAATTCTGTTTAGACAGATGAGCTTCTGTGATGGGCCAGTTGTATACATTGGAAAGGCTTCTGGAGGAAAGAGGATGCAAGAGGAGTTTCAGTAGGTCTCACCTATTTTCACCTCTTCCCTGAAGGGCTCAATTTGTGCAACCTAACACGTATGCAATGAAAGTGGATATAAATTAAAATGTGATTACAGGTTTGTAAATGCACAGAGTGATTTTCTTCATTAACTTAAAATAAATTAATAAAAAGAAATATATTTGTCATTTAAGTATTAACTAAAGCTCATCTAGCCAGTAGAATCTTCCTGCAACAGTAACTTTTGTGAAATACTTCCAATCTTGACTTAAATTGGCAGTGAGTTTCTTCTTGCTGCTGTGGAAGTATGTCCAATAGTACAAGCTGCTGGTGGACAGGATGTATTTTGTTTAGCTCTAGCATTCTCTCACATAAGAGGATACAACCTTAGACACAACACCTTGAAAATCAATGCACAGTTTTAATAAAAATGGTCTTGAACAGAGATTTTATAATCAATTTTGTACTTTACTTGCAGAATGATTTGACTTTAGCAATTAATCCTAGCCTACACCACTCTCTGGTGCAGCAGAATACAAACCAGTAACTTTGCCACAACTTTTAATAAAGATGTAAAGAAGAAATAAAATCAAATTCAGATGCTTATCTGATACATATTAAAACCTTCAAAGCACCATTGTAAAATGCTAAAGAATCTCAAGAATACAGTTGAATTTACAGTAGAAGGAAACACGAAGTTTAAATTTCTGTCATGAAAGGAATTAACGAGTTAACTTTGAATTAACTGCTTCTTCTCTAATGGTTGTAGTGTAGGAATAACCTACTTATCTTAGCACTACAGACTTGATTTTTTTGGAAGAATACATACACACACACATTACTTGCATGCCAATCACACAACTCTAAGGTGATTTTTAGCCTTCCTATTTAAATATTAAAAATACACAGTGAGTTTTGCCTCCATAACTGAAAGATATTCTACTGCTTAACCTACCAAAAAGAAATGTAACAAAGATGAATTCAGTGAGCCTCTGCTTAGCATCATGAAAATTAAACTTTCTGAGTCCTCTTAGCTAGTAAAAATGAATAAATTGAAAAATAAAATTACATTTCTTCCTTTTTTAGGCTGTACCTCCTACATTTATGATGCATATATTTAGATGTAATCACATAATTCCAGGACTCTAATCAAGAATAATTAGAAATAATTATATCAATTGTCAACAAGTTATTTGAATAAATGATTTCACATATAGGAGGAATGAGGCCTTCTGTAGAACCAGATTGTAAATCAAATTTTTTCCTTTGCTTTATCTGACGAGTGGAGTTTTTTTGTTTGTTTGTTTGTTTTTTTTCACTTCTGGTTTTAGGGATTTTTTACTAGATCCAGAATTTGATAACAAAAGATTCAGCAGTATAAAACTGTGTGGGGGAAAAAAGAAGCATAAGAGTAGGAGGAAAAAAAAAATCTGTTTCTTAATATTTCTCTGTATGAGTTTATCAAATCCCTTTTTTTGCTAAAATTAGCTAAAGAAAATTACAAGAAATTTCAGTACCAAAATCCCTGTTTTTACTATGTGAAATCCTGCACCTGCACTCCAGAAATGAAAGCAGTGGTATCAATGCTCCGAGAGAATAATTTTGTAGAATTAATCACCACATTAAGAGCTTCCAAATTTGATTCTCAAAAACAGTGAACACTTGCAAGCTTGGTTTCAAGGGGCCAGAAATTCTGGAAAAGAGCTAGATTCTGGGCTGAGACCCTTTGTGTGCCTGTCCCCTCTGTTCAGCTTGCAAACCCTCCCCTCAGGAGGTTCCTCCCCTTCTGGCTTCACCAGCCTTTCCTTGACAAGCATGGGTCTGTATGTCTGACTTGCTGCACCTGACCAGAAGCCAAACTAGGATTAGAATTTGGATTCCAACCTGTCTCATAGAGTGCACAATTCAGCTTTGCAGTTTGGATTCAAACTCATATGCAATAGGAGCTATATTTTTGTTGCAGTGGGGTTTTTTTTGCATTGTGTGTTTTGTTGGGGGTTTTTTGTCATTTTTGTTTTGTTGTTTGTTGGTTTTGTCATTTTATTCACTTCTAACAGATAAAACAGATAGTTCAAAAGACATGACATTTCCCATTGGAATGCATTTCTCAGAGTATGCCTGAAGAGCTGAGTAATGGCCTTTGAAGAACTTTTTCCAAGAAAATACAACATAAAGTTTTATTTCCAATTTAGCACACAGTATAACTAACTTGTGGAATTCATTGAAACTGAAGATAAGAGAAGCCAAGGTCTCATCTATGTGGACTGTATGAACATCTGCAGTTATAAATAAACAGTCCGCCCCGAAATGATCCTCAGTTATATTTTCTATAATTTAGATACTGACTGACGGATATCAGGGAGAAGGTTCCATGGAGTAGAAGAAATCCCAGATGTGGCACCAATCTCTGAAACACCTGGTGCACAGCTCTGTGAGAGAGCAGCCACAAGGTTAAATGGACCACTTGAGGAAATGTTAAGTTTACAAGTCTAGGTCCAGTTGAAATTCCCTTGCAAGTGCTTGTGAGGTATGTATGTGCAGCTTCTCCTTACTTCTGTGGCCATTGGCAAAGATGAGGGTTAAACAGATTTATGCCACAGTGATGTGAAAGGAGACTATTCTAAACCCTCTTCTTTCTCCTGCAGACAAACCCAGAGATATAAGAAGTTGTCCTTCCAATACTGTAATATTTTCACATTCACTCTCTGTGACTCCCCTGTAAGAGAGGCAACTTTGCAGAGCATTCATTGAATAAGCCAATGATCTTTAAAAATGGATGTCAAAGTTAGACCCCTGCACAGGCAGTCTGCATTGCAAACATCTGAGCTCCTACTGTTTCTCTTGCCTTCAGAAACACTCAAATCCTTTCAAAGTTGAATTATTCATTGACATGTTTAGTATTGACCTGGTAAGGTTACAACAGCTATTTTAGTTTAGAAACCTGGGTTGTTTTCCAACTGATATTCAGCAAATTACTACTAACAAAATTAATTTACATTGTCAGCAATCAGATAGCACTTTCATTTATAAGTATAGCATTTTATAAGAGCATTATATTTACCAAAGTAGAATTGCACCCAGGGTACACAAAATTCTTCCTTATTCCAGTAGCACCTCTATTAATGCTGGGTTTATATCCCAGCTGAGAATTGATGGAATAAATTCAAGTCTCAGTCTTTGTTTTCCCAACCAACTGTAGCAGACTGAAATGTTATGGTTAGTGCTCACTGAAGGCAGGAGTCTGCCATGATGGAGAAGGAGTCACATATCTTGTCCCACAGAAGAAAAATATCTGTCATCTTAGAGCACCTGTAGTTCAAGAAAGTTGCATTTATAGAAGATTGTTTTGGATTGTAAGATGCAAGCACCTGAAAAGGGGTTCTAGGGAAGTCTAAAGGCCTTTCCATGTAAATGTGTAAGAAGCCATTGGTGAGCACAGCACTCTCAGGCACTTTTCATTGGGATTCTGAAGTCCAATTCAGTATTACTTATTACTGCAAAATGAAATGCAGAAGGAAGTTCAACGCTGCAGCTTGATTTTTCAAACCTGGCAAGCCTAGAAGAGTTTGGTTACTGCATTAATATGGCCTTATTTACAAGACTGCTGCTGCTTTTGATGTCTTAGAATGGGTTTAACAATCTGTTTTAGGCTCAGGGTTTCAATTCTCCTAAAGGCAAATAGGGCAGAACTAAAACACATGCTGACTTCCTTTTCTCATCAAATGTATGGAGGGTGATCCTCCCCATGATGGGCTGGAGCACTGGAGGGTTGTCACTAGAAGTGGAAGAAGATGTTGTGTTGTGAGACATCACATACCACATTCTTAAATAGCAAGAAGAAGAGACACTCGGGAGCCACAAGGCTGCTGCGTGGTCACTGGGTCTTGCATCTCCTGACGTAAATCTCACAGAAGGAAGAGGGCAAAAGGAAATCTCCTGCTGTGGTTCCCTGTGTGATGGTAGTTGTCTCCTTGCAGGATGAGAGACAGATAATTACATAAACTCTGCTGATCACCAGGAGCTCATTGGAGACCTGAAAATCTAGACACAATAATTATATTAACACTGCTAATGAGAACAAACCAGGAACCAAGCTTGAACAGCACACCTTGGTGGCCACAGTGCTTAAGTAATAGTTCATTTCTTGCGGGGCTTTGGATAACTTCACTCAGTTTTCTCCTGGGCAAAACGGGGGTATACTTTACTCCAGAAAGAGCCTAAAACCATAGATGAGACTCCAGCAGGTTTGGCTCCTTGTGCCTCACACAGTCCTCTGATGCCATCCCAGCTGCCTGCACGCCCTCAAGCACTCTATTTGTCCTTCTGCCCATGCAAAGCAACATACCCTCAGTTTCAGGTTATATAAACAGTATTCTGGTGACCTACCACAACAATATAAGGTACTTTGAACTGAAAAAAAAAAAAGTAAAAAAGAGTGTAATCAGGTATTAAAGCCATGAGATGTTGCATAAGACCTAGGAAACACTGAGCCAAAGGCTTGTAGATAAAGCCAACTCTGTTCTGCTCTGAACTATGGTGTGCCCTAAGCCATGTAGGCAAAAGCCAGCTGATTCTCCTTGGCCTCAAGACCATAAGTTTCCTCTCTGGCTGTTTTCCACTTGGTAGTGTAGACATAGATTGTGAAAACTAGATCTGCCACAAAGGAGCCATCTTGTCAGTTCCACCCACTGGCCACAGTTTCCACAAGACTCTGCACTCCAAAATAGCAGGGATTATCCTACTTTCCTATTTGTGGGCCTACCTGAAACAAATAAAAGCTTTCCTTAGTTAAGTTCACAAGCTGGAAGAGGTAGCAAATGACTCCAGCCATTTTCCTTCCATGTGAAACCAAGAAGCCTCGTGAGCCAGAGTCCAGACTTTCAGACTCTCTTTCCTGTGTCACCAAAATGGCTTCCAAAATGGCACTAAATGCCAATGCAGAATTCCGTTGTAAAAGAAGTTCTTAGATATCCGTAACAAAATTAAAATGGGTAAAACCTCATTGACATTATGTCATCAGGGTTAGAATACAATGGAATTACATGCAGAAATTGTGGAGCAAATATTACACTGAGGTTCACTACTTCTTTTTAAAGGTTCAGTTATGGTGATAGTGAGGGAATAGCATTCCCATGGAGAAGACACCGTGTTCCTTCCAACCCCTCCGTTTGCAGTCTCTTTCCTCCAGGAGATCACTGAACCTCATTCCCAGAAAGCAGTCTATGTCATTTTTATCCATACTTGTCCAGAAAAGCAAAGTAAAAAAATGAAAGGTATAATTTTTTCTTTGTTTCTCAAGAATTTTTATTTTTGCTTTTTAACTCTTTATGGTATTTTTAAACATGTTTTACCATGTTCATGGGAAAGACACCCACTGCATGGAGGACAGGCAGAATGTGAGGAGCTGCAAGGCTGCCTCGCTGTTCAGACAGCTTTTACTGCTGGAATCACCTCTGGGCACATGTGCAAGCTCCCTGTGCAAACTCCAGCTGAGCAGTCACCTCTGTTCATCCAGCCACACACGTGGACATCACATGAAATACTTCTGTGCTGAGCAGCCTCCTCCTTTGAAGGTAGCTCAGGTGCTGGGAAGAGTCTTGCTATGCCAGCAAGCCCTGGGAAGAACTCATCCCCATGCCCAACACTTGCTGATGCCCAAACAACTTCATTTCAGACTGCAGCAGGTACCACAAAACTCTGCTTGTGTTGCACAGAGCAGACATATATGATATAGAACTGGAGACAAAGGCTCTACGCTGAGAATACCAGCACATCTCACCTCAGCTGCTGAAACAGATAGAAGCAATTTTCAGCAAATACCAACCTGGACAGGGATTTAACCTTCATTATGATAAGTCCCATATCTTCTCAGCAAGCCTCTGAATAATTTAGTGCCCTGGTTCTTTCTATCATTTCACATAAGATATTCAGCTTTTATGGAATACAGAAATGAGAAACTAAGTTTTCAGTTCAAAGATGTTATATATTTTTTTTCTGAAATGAAAGCGAATGAGAAACAAAGAAAGTATAACTGAAGAGTCTGCTTTTTGAGTGAGGTATTTTATGGTGTCTTTTTAGCTCTGAGTCAGCTGCATGTGACTCAGAAAGATGTCCAGATGTTCACTTCATGGACAAAGTAAAGGATAAAACGAAGATCTTGAGTGGCATATATTCTTTTGCAAGCATGAGGTCTTTTGCTTTTTGGTAGCAAGTATTCATTCATTTGAGGTTTAGTGTCTCCCAGATGCCAAAGAAAAGACAAAACAGTTCCCAGTGAGAGACTGTTTTTCTGTGAAGTACTTAGGGCTGTATATCAGAATGTTCAGAGGATTATTAATACAGAAAATTAGAAAGCAGAGATTCAGAAGTGAAGAACATTTCAATATAGCCAGTGAACCAGACCAGCAGTGCACTCAGCAGAGTAATTTTGTCTTTATCAAAGCATTCAGTGTCAACAGCAATCTATTTTTCAGAAGCAATTAAGCAGTATCCAAAATACCTCTTATTAGAAAAACAAATTTTTGTTTCTGAGAAGAAAGAATCCCCTGGCTTTTTTCAACTCTGATGTTTATGACTGCATTTCCTCTGCTGATTGATAGCTCACAGAACCAAGAGAAATGGGGAGAAGGAAGGTGAATTTTTAGCAATTCAGAAGAACAAAAGAAGAAAGAGTGTGAGTCTCTAACTCCTAAAAAGAGGGAAAGAAGAGATACAGAAACACTTCTGAGCACAGCGAGAAATCCATCAGACACAGATTTTGCTTAAGTCATATACTAGTTTGGCAAGTGTTCTAATAGACAATGGCTTAAGGCCACAGCTATTCTGTATTCTGTTTGATTGGAAGTGCTGAAAAAGAAAACCAAGCTGGATTATACCCAGGATTCCTGAGAATAACTGGAGACGTGGGCAGAACTCAAAACCACACATATATATGTGCATAAATATACACAGAAATTATATCTATCTGGTTGGTTTTAAAAGCTTTTCTCCAGGAGCATGAAGAGTCAAAGACTCTTAAAACCTTATAAATCTCCTGGACTTGAAAACCTGACTTTTCAGCATCTCAGCGCTTATAATACAATTTTCAATTCTGGGTTTAATGAAAATGTTCCCTCTGGTTCAATACACTGCCAGAAAACATGAATTTCATTCTGTCTCTTAACAGCAGAGAGGAGAAGAAAGCAAAAAGCCAGAAGAGAGAGTGAAATCTGTGAGACAGTCTGGAGATTGCAAGCTGAAATTCATCCCAAATAGAAAGGGCTCAAGGTTCTTCTACCAGGCATTGACCATCTGATAGCCTGTAAAAAATGCAGACACACTTCAAGTGGGCTTTGATGGGATTCCCAGGGTCCCTAGGAGCCTACTGGCAGACATTAGCCTTGGCTTGAGGATGCCTTCATACTTTGTGATCATCCTTCATACTTTATGATCATAATCCACCAAATTGCCAGAGCACAGCTGCATACCTGCAAATAATGCAATACCCAAGGCAGAGTCCTCTGAACCATTAAAATATTTTCAGTGTTTCAGCAGCACTAGGTATTTAAATACCTTATAAAATAGCTGTGTGTTATTAACCACATTAGGCATGTGACCACCTCTCCTGATTTGGTCTCTGGTTTGGTTCTTTCCCTTGGATCCACGAGAAAGGTGACAACCACAGCTGAGGTTTGTATAGCCAGAGCCAGTTGTAAAATCATAGAATAGTTTGGGTTGTAAGGGACCTTTAAAGGTCACATAATTCCAAACCCCCTGCAATGAGCAGTGACATGTTCGACTAGATCAGGTTGCTCAGAGCTCCATCCATCCTGGCCTTCAGTGTTTCCAGGGACGGAGCATTCCCCAACTTTGCATGCAACTTGTTCAAGTGTTCTAACACCTTTCTTGGGAAAAATTTATTACTTACATCTAGTCTAAATCTAATCTCTTTTAGTTTAAAACCTTTACCCCTTGTCATGTTACAACAGGCCCTACTAAAATATCCATCCCCATTTTTCTCATAGCCTCTTTAGATACTGGAAGGCTGCAATAAAGTCACTCCAGAGTTGTCTGTTCTCCAGGCTGAACAGCCCCAACTCTCTCAGCATGGCCTCATAGATGTGCATTTTTGTGTCCCTCCTCTGGATCCCTTCCAAGATGTCCATGTCTTTCCTGTGCTGAGGTCTCTAGAGTTAGATACAGTTCTCCATACCGGGTCTCATGAGAGCAGAGTTGAGGAGGAGATTCAGTAGAGGGTAGAGAGGTGCTTCCCTGACATTGTATTTGTTCAGCTCGTCTCTGCTTTTCCTGGCAATGTTCTTTGAATGACAACATGAAAGACTGTATCCAGCCCTCTATTACAGATGCTGCTTGTCAGAAGTGCAAACAGAAATCTATAGAAAGGCTCACTTGGGGTGTCTGACATTGTTGAACAGATTCCTTTTTATGCTGCCTGGTTAGCTCTTTGAAGCAGGACTTGGTTGCATTGGATCAGCCAGAAACAGAACTTCCAATAGCAGACAGATCTGTAAAAATGGAGTGGATCAATACAGCATTGATTTGGAACATACGTTTTGCAGAAAGATGGTTAAAGAGAATAAGAGAAACTCCATGTATCCTGTTTGATCCCAGAGTCAGGTACAGGTGCTACCAGGCAGCCAAGAGTGTGATCTCTGAATCCAACCCTGGAGAATAGGTTTTCAATGTTAGGTGAAATATAGGTGTTTAAGATCCACCTCCACTTGGTAAAGACCTCAGCTGGAATCCTTCAGCTTCCTCTGAGACTTCCAGACATAAGCTTTTACTAAAATGAGAATTAAATGCTACAGGTATCTGCTAGACATGTTCTTCTCTGCTTGTGGTCCTTGTCATAGTTGTCTCTTCAGTTTTAAGAGATGATTATCTAAACCTTTTCTTTGTGTTCATTCTCACAGCAAGTATCCACTGAGCAAGGCTTTATACTGTTGACAATATTAAAAATAATAATCAAAGAACCAGAACGAGAAAATAATTGCTAGTTGTGGGCTTCTATTCCATCAGCTATGCCCAGTCAGTGTGGGACAACTCTGACCGCAAAAGCACTTGGGCAGCTATTGATGAGTGATAATGTCAAATTTAGCACATTTACTGCAAATGTGAGGCGGTTTCAAAAGGTTTGTTGAAAAAATTATATGAACTGGGACATGAAAATCAAATAAACAGGGACATGACTCTTTCCACACTCTTGATGCATCACAACCATGACCATGGGACATCTAAACTGTAGCAATCAAGCCTTGTCACAGATCCATGGGTGATGGTATATTTCCCTACTCTTATCCTTTCTTTCTCTTTCTCCCTTTCTTTTCCCTTATATGTGTTCTTAAGTGAGTGGTATTTTTATGCCTTCATATTGCCACATTAGTGTAGATAATAATAACCAAAATGGCTACATATCTGCTTTCCGATGCAACCAAACTGTCCTACAATAAACCCCATATATATATATATAGTTACATATATATTTATATATATATATTTACATATATATTTTAAAATATACATATATATATGTATTTATAAACACTGATCATTCAGTGTCCTTTCAGTGTAGTCCACCCCAAGGAATCTATTAACCAGAACTTGATTTACCCTCTCCTTCAGGTGTGGGTTGTAAAAAAGTGTCTGCATTGTATGTGTGTGTGCTAACAGGGAACACGTGCTTAGCCTTGCTGCCAGCTGGAACTGGGGATGTAGCACTGCAGCAGCCTCACATATTCAACAATGGCTGTCAGATCTTAACATCTGAAGTGTGAAGGATTTCTTGGTCATATCTTTTTTGGGCACTAGAAGAAGGATTGTGGCTGTGACAAATTCTCTTCTCGGTCTGCCAGGTGGGACTGCAGTAACCTGGCAGGTGAGGTTTTGGTGTTCTCCCTTGTCAGCAGTGCAGATGCTGCTCTTCTCCCTGTGTTTCAGAGCAGGTTCTCCAAGAAGGGGGCTCCTGCAATTTAAAAGAGGTTTCAACCTCTGAAGTGCCAGTTTGGCTCCTAAATTGCTCAAAACAGCACAACAACAGTGAGCAACCACTTACCAGAATTTTTGTCTCATGTGTTAGATTGCAAAACCTGAAAAATTACCTTGCCTTTTGGGAGTGGAGAGGAAATTGTCACAACCATCATCCATCATTTAGCACTCTTTTCCAGCAGCTGTTGGTGTTGAGTCATCCTGATGCCCCCACTGTGAGAAGCAGTTCCATCACTCCACTGGGACTTGTTCCTCTATGTTACACCACTTCTAACTTGGTCAAATCTCAGCTGAACAATGTCAGAGTTAAAGCAGTTTATTTATCATCTTATCTGCCAATAAACTGAGAGAGATTTGCAGTAAGGGTATTAATAAGAACTTGCAGCTTGGCAAATGGGAAGCATTAAGGAAATAAAAGTCCAAGTCAAGAAAACTAATACAAAACAGTCCCAAACCCCTGTT
>VXBQ01011778.1:1318920-1364937 GCA_013400175.1 Phainopepla nitens | reverse complement strand
AAAAAAAAAAAAAAACCTAAATTGCTATCTCATGTAGAAATTAATTAAAATGTCTCTTTTCTTCTATGCAAGCACTTTTGGCCACTGAAATTCTTGAGGCTGAAATCAACTGTGGAAGGTCTCTCTCTCTCTCTCTCCCTCATCCCTCCTTCCCCTGATGTTATTGAGAGCAGACTAAAGCAACCTTTCAAAAGATTCCTTTGATTTTTGAACATTGGTTTGTCTTTTAGCAGTCTTTCAGCACACTTACAGTCAGGATGATTAACGGCACAATTTGTTTCAGACCGACTACTGAATTCAAGAACTTAGTCATCATAAGTTTTGGGTTGCACCAGATAATTGATCAAGAGAGTTACAATCAATTCGCTTCCATCACTGAACAGTACTAAATCACACACAGAAATCCATCCCAATTTAGAAGAGTGCTTATGCTGAATGAAAAGTTTGATTCAATTGCCTCTGCCATCAAGGATAGAAACCATAAAGAATGATCATTCTAACCACCATAGCTCAGAATTCAAATGGGCTCAATGAACCTGCTTACAAATGAATTAGGCTGCAAATTCTTTGGGTGAATTATTGAGGAAACAATTATGAATGGCAATTACACTGGGGAGAATTAGGTTTTGTTCACAGAGAACTCCTGAATACAAAGAATATATTCATAAGTTCCTTGTTAGAAATTGTTTTCCCTACTCCAATGTAAACAAGTGAAATTAAATAATTACCAAATAAGTGAAATTAAATTATTTTGAAAACAGAAATTGAATTTTATTGATCTTAGTCATAACTAGTAAAACCAGAAGCATATTATACACATGCACACACACACACACACACACACACACACACACACATATATGTCACATACATATAAACAAGATAGAGGACAGGACATAAGTATACATTTTGTTTTGCCTTAGTGAATAAATATTATTTGAAAGGTTCTGTTTTTAGAAAGCCAAAAGAATAAACACATTTATTTTATTTGTGGACTTGATCAAAATAACTTTCAAAGACAGGTCTTGAACAGACTATACTTACTTAATTTGCTTAATCTTTGGGCAATTTATCCTTTATCATCAGATAATTTTCTAAGTTTAACCCACTGATTTGTTTATTATTTTCACAACTGCCTCTGTAAGAATTTGAGAGGTCTTTATAAAGCAAAAATTTTCTGCTGCAGAAGTTATTTTATTGGATTTTTTTCACTGAACTGAAGTTAATAGTAGCTGCTTTGAAATCAAAGCATTTTTTCAGGGCAAAAAAGCTTCATTTATTGTTTGGAGCTGTGCAACTCTGACTAACTTTGATTATCTCATAAACACACGGGGCAAAAACTTAGCAACAGAAGTACAAGGAGAGAAAACCAGAAAGAATAAATGGAAATAGGTGGCTCACTACAGAGCATCTGGTTTCACACATCAGTAGTCTTGGCAAGGGAGGGTGATCCTAAGCAATACCTTTTTCCCATCTCTCCAACCCTATTGCTTCCAACTTAACACAGATCAACCCTCCTAAATTTGTGTCAGTGTAAACTCATGGGACCAATGATCTTGGCTAAAAATAAAACCTCTCTTTTGGAGATTAATTAATAAAAAATATTTCATTAGATTAAATTTACAGACTCAAAGAAAAAGATTGGCAGAGGTTGAATCCAGGGGAGGTGGGAGGGTGGGAAGTCCTGGTGCTTGCAGCTGCAAGCACAAAGGTTTTGCCAGGAGGAGAGTCACTTGGATAAAGCAGATGCTCAGTGAGCTCATTCTGCTTTGTACTTGTGGGGGCACTTCAGAAAAGCTTGGCAATTCTTCAGGTAAAAAAAATGGCCATGAAATGATTCCCTGAAAGGCTTCAGTGAGACACAAACTAAGGCTCAGTTGTGGTGCAATGACTGAAGAGAAAAGTCATCAGAGATTATTAATTTCCTGACCCACAGAGTAGAAGACATGAATGATTGGATCACTGCATGACCCTCCCATTAAGAAATGATACATAGGCTTACACACCTCTGGAAGATCAAAAATGTTGCTATTCCACAGACAGAAGACCAAATAAAACACTCATTCTCTGACACTTTGGAAGGCTAATCAGAAGATTTATGACCACTGTTGAGTTTAGAACTGCTAAATAGAATGGTTCCTTCATTAGCATGCAAAAAATAATTTACTAAGTGTATTTTCATTGTGGCACCAGCAATGAAAACTTTTTTTTTTTCCCTAAAACAAATATAGTGGGGCTGAAGTGCTACTATTTATTTTATAGACATGGGGTATGTAAAGATTATTCTAATTCTGGTCTTGTTCTCAGGAGGTGGTTAATAAGATAATATACCATTCCCAGACCAGAGGAGAATTGATACCTGGCAAAGTGTTAGAAGACTATCTCTCTGTGTCACTTGATAGAGTCAGTTTCTAGTGCTGATTTTTCTGTTAGTAGGAATGCTACCATTTTGTGACAATCTTTCATTCTCCTTGTTTTTGCTAATTATTGTTAATTTTGTTTATTTAGATGCTGATGAGAGTCTAGGGGAGAAACAATGAGCAGTTCATTATAAACAGACAACTCTCATTGTAAATATAAAGGCCTAAAGAATGATGAGCCAGTGGAAACTTTCCCAAAGAAAGAAAGAAAACATAGGTATTTCACCAGCTTCAGGAGATCCAGTGCCTCGCAGCTGTCCCTCTGGGATGTTTATTAAAGGCATAGTATTCTGGGAGCTGCCTGGATTTGCCAGCATGTTCCAGTTCTTGGCATTTCCAGGAATTTGAATGAAGCTGATATAGCACTTTCTGATCATCAAAATGTCACAACAGCTTTAGAGTGAACTAAGTTGTGATCAATACTTGGTGAAGAAAGAACATGGCAATTACTCTGTCAGAGAAGAAACTTCCAGGAGATGTCTGAGAAGTGTAAATCATGTATAGCAAAACATATTTTCAAATAAAAATAAAAAGCATCTGTAAGGACAAGAAGCAGTGAAGTGATGGATGTCCAGACATACATATGTACAATGCTGCAGCAGAGAAGATAGGCAGTAAGAACCCTGTCCTTGTCAGGTACAAGATGATAAACTAGCTGTGGATGAGCCATGGCTTTCTCCCCAGCCTGCAGTAAGGGTCAATGTGCCAGCTTCTGTTGAGTGCTTCAAGCTAGTAAAAATCACTGTGAGAAAATCGAGTTTCAGCCACCATCTCAAAGGAAGGCAGATGTCATTTGCATGTACTCTGGCACCTGCAGGAGTAACCACAATTAGCAGGTACTCCTGGGTTAGCAGGGGGAACAGGTTCTGCAGTACTGATAAGATAAGGTGGCCCTGGGGATTGAGACTGGCAGTTGATACTGATCAACTTCCACTCCTTTTCAAGGTTAGTGCCTTTGCAGGCAAGCGAAAGCTTAGGGAAAGGAAACACTTCTTTCTTTCACAGAACAGAATCTTTGCAAATTTGACAACCACAGGAGCTTTCACTTTCTGAAACTGCAGAAATTCGCAAGTTCTTTGCAAGTCCCTAAAAGGACATGAAGTGCCATATTTGAAGCATAGTTATTGCAATCTACTTTTTTATGCTAAGATGCGAAAGATACTCAGGCCAGATACCATCAAATATTATCTCTTCTGAGTAGTATTGCATGTAAGCTATCATGGAAAAAAGTTGAAGATGATCTTTGTGATGTGAATCCCCTGGGCTGAATCCAGAGTGTTTGGACTGACAACTAAAGCAGAATGGATTTTGTACAGTGATAAGGCATTTTACTCCCTAGGACCCAAAGCAGTGCTGTAGCTTAGGAAAGCATCTTTCTCTGTTCCTGCCAAATCACTGAAAACACCTTCAAGAGCACAGAGATCAACAAGACAAAAATCTTTGTGAGCCAGAGCTACTATCATGTACGGGGAAACTGTGTGCAAGATCGCTTTAGTGAGGAGGAAGGGGAGGGGAATTATGGGTTCAAATTATGCATATTGTGGAGGAGAAAGAGACCAGGATAGGATTGGTGGGGCTAAACATTTACATGTGAAAATGCAGCTCTCTGTGTCCAAACCTGTCATCTAGGTACATCCAGGGTGTAATTAATTTGTCCTAAAGGACCTATCTAAACTGGACTACTTGACATATGTCTTGTAAGTGATGTTTTTTCCTGCTGCCCCAAGGGTAACCAAAGCTGTCAAATTCAGGTATAGATGACCACACTGCAGTTGTTTAACCAACCAGGAAGTCCCTTGTTCCTGTTGTAAGATATCCTTCATCAAAGGAAAACATTGTATTATTTGTCTGGTATACTTTGAGAGAACTTTTGTTTCACTGTTACTAAGGATTTTTTTTTTTTTTACTGTGCAATATTTAAAGTTTTGGTGGTAATGTTACAATAATTTTCTTTAATCACCAAAAGGGAGTGTTCTATCATTCTAAGGACAGTTACCAAATTATAATTTGTTCTCTCTAAGGAAGGCTTCAGCTCTAAATGTTTTTTAAAAATACACCATTATGGTTCACAAAATTAGATAATGCCAATTCCTGAAACTTTTTACTTTTTAAATATTTTTTCACTATCTGCTAATAGCATCCACAGACATTCAGAGAGGGAGACTTCCTTTCCTGTTCAGACTACATTTTTGTTAAGGAACCTGTTATTCCTTCTTTGCCTGGAATGGGAAACAGCAGATCACCACCAAAATGCTTAAAAATATATAGTAAACCACCATTTTCATGTGCATGATTAAAAACAAAGGAGACCCATTATTTATAAAATACAACAGAAACTTAACTCACTTTTTAAAACTCTTCATTGTTGGGAGTTTGCAAGAAGCCCAGAGCATTTTTTCTCCCTGTCTATTAATAGGTATCAAAAAAAATTCTGTTCTGTCTCTCATTTTTCAGCATGGAGTTATGTCTTGCAACTTCCTTAAAGGCACAAATGAGGATTGGTTGAGAAATCAGGCATATGGAGCCTACTACAAATATATATTAAATGCAGGCTTTTTTCTAAGGCCTTTGAGGATCAGATAAAAGGTTTTGCAGAGAGAAGCTAAACAGGATCAGATTGTTTAGTGTATCACAAGTAGCATGACTGGTGGCTTGATGCCTGTGCCTAAGTACCTTGACAGGTAATAAAATCTGGGTACACAAGAAATTTTAAATCTAGTGGAGAAAAGCATGTTTGGAAGAGTGTATAGACATATTTGGGAGCTGAAGCTATATACATCATAATGAGAAATTATATGCACATGTTTAAATGTAACAAAAATTTCCCATTAGGAAAGAGAGGAGCCAGATCCTTCAACTCTTGGGGTTTTCAATTTCAGCCTTATTCATCATTCTAAAAGCTCTACTTTAGTCAAACAAACTGTCTTCGTGGATGGAAGACTGCATGAAATGCAATAGCTTGTGAAAATGGTCAGACCTGATGATGCAAATCTCCTTGTTCTTATATGTAATGACTGTAGGAAGTTACTCATCTATGCAAAGTTGTGGTACATTATTATGCACAGGAAGGTTAACCTTCACCCTGCATAGCCTCTAGAATCCCATTCAGTCTTTGTAAGGTAGAGACAGTGATTTTTTCCCTTTCTACTCAAGGAAAATGTCTAAGATCAAGCTGATTGATAACTCCCAAATTTCTGTTCCCTTAGTGCTTATTATGTATTGAAAAGTACTTCACAGAATTTTTATGAAGATGCTGTCTCCTAGCCCTGGAAGAAAACCAGGTATCATTATTTCACCTTCTGGCCCAAAAAATGCAGAGATGAGCAGTCACTTGCAACTGGCGGGGAATGGATTGGAAATCCCTGGTACAGGTGACTTAAATCCTACTGAAAAACACAGGTGCTTCTCAAAAGAATTACACCAGACCCCTGTGCCCAACTTTCCTTTGTGTGATCCTGGCTCTGCGTTCTGCACAGTACCCTTCCAGAAAGCCAGCACTTCTTGCCTTCATGATGCTGCCTTCAAACAGCAGCATAGGTAATACACCTTCTTTGGGGTACTACCCCTTATTATGGAAATTTTCATCTCAAATTAGAAACAAATCTCCAACAAGCTTAATGAACAAGCAGAGATAAGACTAACTGTGCCCACTACAGGAAGGACATATCTGAAGTGGGGAGGGGGAAGAGAAAAGGAAAAAAAGAGCCTTTTTGTCTGAAGAGGCCACCTGCATTTTTTCAGTGCTTACAATCTGCCCCAGCAGGAAACACTTCAGTACGAATCACAGCTGTCAGTCTTTTGGTTGATGCTGCTTGTCTGCTCCCCTGTATGAGCTGAGGAGGGAGTCAGGGATTTGCAAACTACAGAAGAGAACCTGCTTAGCAACAATGCTGCCAAATGGCCTGGTACTCTAAGTGCTCCATTTCCACAGTTCTTGCTGGGTTTGGTAGGAGGAAAAAGTTTTCCCTGTGGTAACAGATTTTGGCCTGTACCTCCAGATGACAGACAGTAGGTAAAGGCCCGTGTGGGGATTCTTGCAGTCAGTCACACTCCTCCATTCCCTGGGAGCAAAGCCTAAGGGGTAACCTGAAAATGTACCCAAGAATGATGCTGTGAGGAAAAAAACCAGGATCCCTGTCAATGTCAGGTATTTGGTCAATGTAACGATGTACTAATATTTTTAAATTCCATTGTCCTTCTTATTAAACATGAGAAGTTGACTAAAAGTTTATGCAGATTTGATTTTTCATTATAGGACTGGAACAAGGACATTCCTAGACATATAAACAAATAGATGAGTATATTGCCAAAATCTGAAATGTTCTTATTTCTGCAGTATTAATATCAGATTACAAAAAATCTTTGAATTTTTAAAATAACTGGAGAGATTTTAATATTTCTGCCTAAATTCAAGTTCTAGGGGCTTTAAAAATACTAATTCATATCACAGGCTTTGGAACATAATGTTAAATAATGCTGACCAAGAAATAAAACACCTCAGTTAGTTTGAAAATTTTGGCATAAATTAAATTATTTTTATCTTATCTTTATCAATTCAGTACTAAGAGCCAAGTGGACAAGAAGCTGCAGATTTAATGAGTAACATGGATACCAATCTGAAGCAAAGGGGCACATCACTAATGTGACGATCTCAGAAGCCCTTGTGACTTCCTTCAGATGATGGTGAAGGTGGCTAAAGTATTTTCCTATATTAAAATACATAACAGGACATGCATCATAAGGGGCTGTGTTACCAATAAACATGTTATGAACCTCATCAAAGACAGCTGCTGTTTTCCACACAAATTTCCCCTGCCTGATGGAGTAGGCACAATTACAGCTCTGAAACTTGCTGGTGCTCAACTCCCAGCAGAAAAAGCAATTCATTTAATGCTAATGGCACAGAATATAATTAGATATATTTGTGTAAGTCAGAATGAGAACCCTTTCCTTTTTTTTTTGTCTTTTTTTCTTTCCCTGTATGCTGTGCTTCCACTCAGAAAAATATGTGAAGACAAGCTATGAGCCCTAGCACGGTTAGTGGACAGCAAACCCTATAGCAGGTACTCAGCTCCTGTGATGCAAGTGGTGCTGGTCTAGCAAATTTACATGTTACTAATAACAAATATCTCTTGTTAAAGGCATCCTACAGGAGAGGAAGAGGATGCAGGTTTACAAGACTGGCTACCTCGAGATGTGATGAGAGCAGACAGGCTGGAGCCTCATGTTGCAGAATCTGAGATAATATTTAGATGTTTCCCTCGACAACTGTTAGAGGATCAGTAGCTCTTTCATTACAACTTCTTGTCTGTGCACAATATCCTCTGCAGACAGAAGTATGTTACAGGCTATAACACAGTTCCCTTGCTGCAGATACTCACATACAGGGATTGTTGTGTTGGGAAGACTTTATATTTTCAACATAATTAAAGTGATTCACTTGAAAATAGACACTTGTTTCTTTTCTTGTTTTACATCAATGTCCTAAAATCTGTTTTTTCCAATTTTTTCTGTTTTCTTTTCTTACATGGTCCAGATATCTACCTTGATTTTTCCACAACAGGATAGAATCATAGTATCATAGAATCACGGAATGGTTTGGGTTGGAAGGGATCATCTCGTTCCAACATGGAATTTTGCCATGGTGAGGGAATCTTCTACTAAATCCTGAGTTGCTCATGGTCCCAATCCAGCCTGACCTTGAACACTTTCAGGGATAGGGAGTACACAGCATCTCTGGAAAACCTGTTCCAGTGACTCACCACCCTTATAGTAAAGAATTTCTTCCTAATATCTAATCTAAAGCCATTTCCCTGAAGGCCATCACCTTAAAGCCATTTTCCCTTGTTCAATCACTACATGCCCTCCTGAAAAGTCCCTCTTCAGTCTTACTGTTGCCAAATTTAGACACCAGAAAGCTGCTCTAATGTCTCCCTAGAGTGGTTTGGGTGGGATCCTTTGCTACCATTTTCTCAATTCTTTCCCCAAAGGCAAAATGAGGAGTCATTCCCAGCAGGAAATTATTTACACCTTGGCCTGTGAGGCTCTGGGAGGATGTGGTGAGGCTGTTGATGTGGCATTTTTGCTTCCTACAGACAGTGACTTGGAATCGTGGGGTAATGTTACAATACAGAAACTAAGGACTTGCTTGCCCCATTATTTTTCTTATCTGTATTGCGTTTTCCTCCTTTCACTGATGCTTTCTCACTCCTTTTTGCTGTCTCTACCCTGTGATAATGCCTTCACCCAGGGTGACTATACAGCAGAAACAAATTATTAGCTAATTGGAAAGGCAGGTACTTACATTTGCACTACATGCAAAAACACTCTCTTGGGTGACTTAACATAAAGGCCTTCACCACAAAAGGTCTCCAAGCTAAAAATTTCTGTTTCACTAATAATTCATTTTCAAAACAGATAATGAAGCAGTGATACATTCCAAAGCATTTATTACTATTCAATAATGCATGGCATAATGCAGAAGAATTTTGGTGCTAATTTGTTCTTGATAACCTTTCTGATTCTGCAGCCTCTACTGAATTGTGGTTTTTTTTCTTTGTTTGTTTGTTTGGTTTTTGTTTTTGCAGACTTCAATGCAACATGTGAATCATTTAAGCCCAAGATGGCAAGTAGGTTGTAAAGCACAGAATATACACATATGTTTTATGAAAAGTACATGTTTGTGGTTCAGCTCTGAAAACCTGAGGCTGGTTGGTTTTCTTTTCCAGAATGAAAACTAACCCAGCAAGGTTTAATTTGGGATCTGTAGGAACTAGTCCCTGTGTTGAACTTCTGTTGCTCCTTGATTTGTTTACATGGATGCATATATGAATAGAGAAGAGCAGACTGTGATTCCAACCCATTAATGAAGCTCTTCTGAAAACATAACAAGGAAGAAAAAGCATCAAGGGTTTTGTTCTGAATACTCCTGTGTAATTTTCTGAAAGCTGTGAAGGAGAAATGGCAGTGTTGTTAATGGTTAAATGGGATATGATCCAGAAGCCAGAGGCAGCAGCCATTGGAAAAGGGTATATATTGGGAGTTTGGAGGATGTAGTTTATAATCCAGGCACAGCTGGGATGCAGGGAAGGCCACCGGTGATGCCATTTCCTATACAAAGCTGTCAGTATGGCATGTTTTCCAGTTGTTTCTCTTTGCAGCAATCACGTCATTGTGTGGCCATTTCTCATCCCTGGGACACCTGAGGGCTTCAGATCGATACATCAAGCAGGTGATTAGTGGATATCAAGGATTAGAGTTTGCAATTATCTAATTCAAAGGTGAGGAAGCCATTGGAAGCAAGTGTCTTCATGGGCTAAAATAACCAGATCACATAATTCTTCTAATGTAAAGCACACACATCCTGAAGGATGGAATAGAAAGAATTAAGTACCCATTTCTAGAGCTGCAGACAATCAGCTTTATATGATCAAATGTCACTCTGAATAAAATTATTGTCAAAAGATAGAACAGGAAAGCACTAGTTTATAAGCCTGCATGTTAAACGTTTTTATTCTGTCACTGTAACTAGCATTTAAATATAGATGCCACAGTAGGTTAAATCCCTTTGCCAAGGCCTTGCAGACTCTTCAGTGTAAACATCACTGGAGATCAGCCACTGTCCTGCCCCACCATGTGAAGATCATCTGAAGTTTTTGCCCAGGGATGAATGCGCTGTGATTGCGTCAAGTGCACTGATTCTGACAGTAGGTGAATCTGGAGAGAAAGCAAGAAATATATTTAAGTTCTCATATTCTCATCTCACATTTTTATAGGACAAAAAGAGCATTTTGGAAATAGAATAAATCTGTAAGAGCCTGATGGAGAGAAGGGGACTCCAGGCAGCTCTTCATAAAATGCTGTTTATTGCATAGACGAGGTTACAGCAGTCGGGGGTCATGGGTGAGCCTATGGCTGCTGGCCATAGGCAAGCTGTGTGTCTGAAGTCCAATTCTATTCATGTTACAAAGCATTATAGCTCTTTCTTTGCTATGCATCTTATTACATAACAACCAATCAGCATCATACACAATACCTTTACATTTACATATAAACTATCAAAACTGCTAAAATTACCATATTATGTTAGTGACCAACAAATCATTTGAGTTAGTAGTTACATGTTAAACCTCAAAACTTTTTTTTCCTGTTTTTCCACAGTAGAAACCCATTTCTGTCTGCCTATGCTCTTTTTACTTGGTAGAGAACATGCTTCTGTGTGAAGACCAGTTAGTCTTTGGACTTTACTCATAAAACTCCTTCCAACTCGACTAAACCTTTGTTCTTTCAGCTGTTTCAGCAACAACTGGCCCTAAAAGCATCTTTTATATATCAAAACTTGCTTTCATTTCTATAGAACCTTCTACCATGCATTCATATCTGTAAAACTTTTCTGTTAAATTTTCGTCCTTCCCAACAAAAGTCTTTTGCATGATCTTGCAGGTTCCCTGCAATAGTAAAAGTGTGTGTTAATAAGGACCCGAAGTGGTAAGTGCTCATAACAACAAAAGGCATTTACCCAAACACCTGAAATTACGCCAAAACAGATATAATCCTTTAGAGAGGGGAAAATATAATTCTCTCAATGAATATTATTGATTCCTAATGTAAAAAGAGAACCATGAGCAAAATTTGTAATTGTTAATGTAAAACATAAATGTCAAACTGATAGAAACTTGAGCACCTTCCACTGAGACACCAGAGCACTGTGAACACCCAGCTGGCAGCTGAAGAAGGGACAAGCTTCCAGTGCTGCCACAGAAATGTAATTGAGAGCGAGCATGGCAGGCTCCAGAGCCAAGGGGTGGGATATGTCACTAGGGCTGATGCAGCAGCACTCCTTGATAAATATATTCCTGGAGACCTTACAGATAAACTCTGAGCTGATCCCTTACATTAGCAGTAGCCACAAACCCCTTCATATCACTAGTAGGTATGTAACCACAACAGCTCTGTGGAACTGTAAAATGAAAAACATGATGCTATTTTTTTTTTCTTTAATATGGCAGTACAATACTGGGAGAAGCTTTTACCAGGTTAAAAGTGTATCCTGAAGATGTGCACTTGCAGCTCTGTGGGCTATGGCAATGCAGTAAATACATAAAAATGATGCCAGCTGTGCCTGTAGACCCTCCAGCTCTTCAGTTTTAGCATCTGGCCCCAAACTTTAAATAAAAAGTTGGTGTAGTAGATTTTTTTTTTCTTTTACTTCCAGTTTATTTATTTCTGTTTCATAAAAATGTTATTATATATTTAATGCTATTATATATTTAATATTCTTTATTATAAACCACGATAGAATCTCCCTGTTACAACTGACCATAGCATTAGAGCTCTAGAGATAGATTTAAGGACATTGAAAGGCCACCAGAGAGGGAATTAAAAAAATTGATCTCCATAAATCTCAGTGGAATAAAATTATGTAAATTTTGCATGTAGCTAAGAGGAAGTTTATTCTCTCAGTAGAAGAGCCAGTGCTCAAGGATTAATTGTGGTCATCCAACATCGTCATCCTCTTGTGAAGTTTCAGCTTCACTATCTGTCATCATGGACACCGAGTCCTGTGTTACTCAGCATTGCACTGAAAAAAATTATTTGTGAATATGAAGCACCTTAGCAAGACTGTGAAAATGCCCTGTTCTCTAGGGTCTTGGGGAAGGTCTTCCATTGTGTAGAGTACTATTAAATGGGTATGTAGGTTTTATTAAGCTTGTAAAATTTTTGTATGGGTTTAAATTTGCTATTCTTCTCATTCTTCCTCCACATGTCTCAACTAGTTATATATATCTTTTATTTACTGTATTGGCTGTAATGAGAGGTCCAGTATTCAAAGATTGTGCTGCACATAAATAAAATGCAATGGATCTAAACTGTGTGCTGCCACCCTGAACATGCTGTAAAGGTGAAGGCTGAAGCTTTAATGCTTTTGCATCTTGCTTGTGACAGTAAGTTAAAAGAGGTCATAGCCCAGATTTTTAAATGTCTAACTGCAGTGATTTCAATTTCAGCAAAGAACATGAATCCAACAAATTTGCTGCAGCAGTGGTGCCTCTGTCCAGTATGAGAAACCTAAGTTGTTGGTGAATGCTCCTTAAGAGGTTTTGGCCTGTAAAATAAATCTTTATTCGTCTTACCTCAGTTTACCATATAAATAATTTTGACAAGTATTTTCAGTTTTCTGGTGGGCTACTACCATAAAAGGAAATTAATAGTATCAATTCTACTATCTCTTGCTGGAGCATAAATCACTGTCTCCAATGTGCTTTGTGGAGTTACCGTGGATACAGAATCTGGCCAGTTGTCCCTGGTGGAAAGTAACACCTTAGTTGGGGGGATTTAGTGGGTATAATTACTTCAAGATCTCCACTGACACTTCAAAGGGCATTTCAGTTATTTAATAGTAGCAAACTCATAGCTGGGTCTCTGTGCCACCCTCTGTGCCAGTCCATGTTAAAGAAATTCCAGAGCACAAATGCATTTTTAAAAAATACCTTGTCAGCTAGTCTAGCTGTGCACTTCATTACCAGAAGCAGGGGGCTGTGGATTTTGCCAGCTGGTGAAGAGGAAATGACAGTCATTCAAATAAGCAACAAAAACAAGCGAGAAGCAACCTGCAAATGAAGGTGAGTCAGTGTTGTTGTGTTGCATTCATTCATAGCTGCTTATTAGATACTGGCACTTTGTCTTCACGGAAACAAAAGGGTTGGTTTTAGAGCAGAGGCTGCTGTGCAGCGTGGGAAGGCTGATAAGTGCTGAGGAAGAACTGGTCCTGCCCAGTCCCAGTGATGGGAGGCTTGCAGGCTGCAGGGAGGTCTGGTGTCCCTGGTGCTGGGAGCAGAAGGTCTCCCTGCTGCCCAGGCAGCAGCCAGAGCAAGGCTGTTTACTTCTCCAACAGATTCCAGTTATCCCTTTTAATTTGCATGCAGAATTAACTACCTGTCCTTCCACACAGACAGCTTCAGAATAAAATACAGTACTCAGTTTTCATTTAAAAGCTCCTTTCATACCAAAGCAGTGGCTGACAAGACCCTGTGTAGCAAACCCTGACAGCCAAGTAATATCAGCTAAGGCTCTAGTTAAGAGAAGCTGAATTGGAAAAATTGATCTTGAAACTGTCCTCCAAAAGCTACATCTCAAGGTTATTGCCAGCCTGTGTATATGGAAGAGAACAGGGGGCACGAAACCCAGCTCCCTGGGGTACACTCTTCTGTCATGCTTGTACACAGGCAGAGAAATGGATGAATAAGCCACACTGTTTTACATTTACATATGTGAAAACACACTTTTTTGCTGAAGACATTCCACCTCATTCTTCATTTCATCAGTTTCTAGTTTCATATTACAGAAGAGATCACTGGGTTTTTCTGTTAAAGCAACTGTGATATTTCATTAAAATGTTGGCAGTGTGAGGCTCTGACTTTCTTAGAAAAATAAATGCATTTTATATAACCTACCAAGTGTACTGACTTGCTTTTGCTCTTACCACTAACCTTAGCACATAAAGGCTGTAAAGTGCTTTAGCTTCAGAGAAGGGCTGCCTTTTCTTGAAGAAATCACAGGAGAACCATTCAGACATATTGCCCTTCAATCTTAATGGCACTTTCTCTCTTTGTACATTGTAAAAAAATCAATTTGGTCATTTGAGGGATAAGAAGTCAATTCTATTCACTCAAGTTATTTATGGATTTAAATCCCTCATGCCCTAATGGAAGAACATTCCTACCATTATTAGCATTACAGAAACACAAGCACTGAAAGAGAGTACTAGGCACTTTATTCATACCTTTCTTACAATGAAGGAACATGAGCAAACCCTTGATTGGAGTCTTTGTACCTAAAAAGACAATCAGATTTGACAGGTGAAGAGACATCTTTTTAATCTCACAACTGACTTTTTTTTTTTAATGAGAAGAAATTTAATCTTAATTAGGCTTTTGGCCTAATTATTAATTTTTGCAATTCACCTCTCCTAGGACAATGTCCAGTCACGATAACTTCTATTATTAGTTAACTTTTTAAGAGTTCTGAAAATATTGTCTTCACTGAAGGAGGAAAGCATTTCTTTTAAAAGAAACTCTTTCATGAACAATACAACAAACACTTGGGAATATTTTAGCAAGTCTTACATCTTATTAAAGCAATTGTGAGTTTGTCTCTTTTAACCTACTCTTAAAAGCCACCTAACACAGAACCCTGTTCAGTTTTAACACCTTTCAATTCCAGAATATACTGAAGAAAGAAACCCAGTTTTAGTCCAAGAACAGTGTCCAGAGTGCTATTGCAACAATCCCATCTCACGAATTTGTGTTTCTTAGGAATAATTATCCTCCCTGCTGTAAAGAGAAAAAGCTGTGGCTGATAACGATGCAGAGCTCTACAAAGGGCTTCCACATCACAAAAGAACATAAGCCACAGCACTTTTTCCCAGTCTTAATACTTACATGACAAATGTCTGCGCTGCACATGACTTCTATCTGCTGCCTCTGATCATGGGACTTGCCTCTTAATTCCTTCTAGCTCCCTTGTGGCTTCAGTTCAAAGCTTCTCCAAGCTTTGCAAAGGCAAAGCCAGAGAGAGGGAGCCAGTGTGCATACCTCATCAGTACAGACTATTCTCTCTGCTATCACATATTCACACAGTAAAGTGAAAGTTAGTCCAAGAATCAATGTTTGATTAATTCTGCCAAGCAGACTAATTCAGCCTCAAGTCAGTAACTCAACATAATAAGATTTCTTTTCCCCTCCAGAAAATAACTGACTGCAATAGCTTACTTTCCAGAGTGCTACTGAAGAAAATGTGCTTCCATGTTTCAGCTCATTTCACCCATATATCAAAATGGAATGATTTTAAAACTCCATGAATGCCACCTCATTTCAGCAGAAAGGGCACAGGTTAAAAGGTACTTTTATGCTTCAGATAACTTTATTTTTCAAACTTGGACTTTTCCTCCTTTGAGGCAAAGGCATCAAATGTAACTCTGAGGAATGGAGAACCTGCAGCATGACATTGATGCTATTAAGGATTTTTTCCAGTGTAAGTGATTCTCTGATATCTGTCTCATATTCATTAACTGTGTCTCAACTTCACTGACCTCATCTGAGTTTATGTGATATACGCATATTGCAAGAAGACAGAATAAAAATTTTTCTATTTTGTACAACTACTACTTGCAGCTTTAAAGCCTTTAAAGTGTGCTTCACTTGGCTCAGCAATTAAGAAAATACATTTGTTTTACTTACTCTTGGATCTGTTATTTCTGAAGATCAAAAGATTGTGCTTCTTTGATGATAGAAAGTGTTTGATAGCATTTAATGCATATGATATGAACTCATATGATTCCTAAACTACCAAGCAAAATTCTTATATCTTAACTAACTCAGAGTGTGACTTGCATAATATGCACAGACATATCAAAAAGTGTCTCTAGCTCATCACTGAAGCAACTTCACCAGAGGGCTGATGGCAGCCTTTCTCACAGTCAGGGCACATACACTTTCTATCCTTTACCCAGCCAAGGATTTTAGCGAGACCCTTTGGAGGGTGCTGTATGTGAGAGCTGCCTTCATCTGTGTGGGTCAGGCTCGACCAAAGGCACAGGCTGTCCCTCTACACATAAACTCTACAAAGCCTCATTGCTCTGGGAAACAAGGGATGATGCTGACAAGCCTGCAGGGTTCTGACAAGTACAGCCATGGGAGAGGCCATTATGGTTTTGCAGATATAGACAAGAGGAAACAGCATCTACCTGTCAATACACCTAGCCATGGGCAAAAATAATAGTATGGTATGGTTGTTGGAGATTTTTTACATTCATGACTATAAGCACGACATCTCAGACAAAGTAAATCCCAATGCAGAGCTGGTGTGGCAAGACTGCTGGTGTAAGGTGAGAACTGGAGCTCTAGCTGTTCAGAGGAAGGGAACTTTAAGGGGGCAAGTCACCCTCACACAGGTGAAGCTTCCCTCCCTGGTGGAAATACCAGTTCCTCTAGCTAGCCCTGATATTTCTGCAGCCAGCCACACTTTTGACCATCTTCTGAAGCTGCCAGGTCACAGCTGAAGAAAAGGAGATGGCCTGTGATACAAGTTCAAGTACACCAGGAAACACTGTGATTCAGGAACTGCTCTTGGTTATTCCCAAGGAGACCTTGACAGGAAAGAATGAACCAAAAGTGAATGGCTCTGAAAGTGATCAGTGTCCCTACACATTGGTGACCCTTTTCTAAAGCTCTCACTCCTTTAATGTTGATTAAAGGTTACTCTTTTCTCAACTTTATGATTAAATGTTTTATCCAAGAAATTAATATGCAAAATTGGAACTTACTAAAGCTCATTCCTTGGGGGTATAAGTAATTATGCAGATATGAACAGAATATAACTTACACATTTTGCATTTCCACAGAAAAATCTGGACTGAGAGATAGATTTTCCTTGTTGTTCTAGTAACTGTCTACTTTCAAGAATCTGGTCTAAAATATGTACATTTTTTCCCCTGAGCAAAATTTAAAAGTTTCAGTTAAACCAATTTTAATAGAAAATTAATTTATGCTATTTAAAATACTAACTGCAGGTAGTTCTGTACACAAGCTGTTTTTTCTGGTTGTTAGTTAACTATTGCAACAGCACACCTCAAGGATTGTGTTAATGTAAGATAACACTTCTGTCAGGTTCATGAACCACCTTTGAGGTCTGGGTTATCTCAGCATAATATGCAATTTCAAGGAATCTTACTGCTTAATTCTAATCCATTTTTTACCTAGAGATCATTTTCTTGAGCATGAAGATTTAAATTTTAAACTTTACATATTACAAAATACAAAAACACAGCCAAGGCAATTCCAAGGTCATAGAACCATAGAATATCCTGAGTTGGAAGGGAAACTCAAGGACCATCAAATCCAACTCCTGTCCCAACCCCAGAAGTCACACCATGTGCCCAAAAACATTGTTCAAACATTTCTTGAACTGTGTCAGGCTGCGCTGTGACCACTTCCCTGGGGAGTTGTTCCAGTGCCCAGCCACCCTCTGGGTGAGGAGCCTTTTCCTGATATGGAACCTGAACCTCCCCTGACACAGTTTCAGGCCATTCCTTTGGGTCCTGTCACTGGTCACCACAGAAAAGAGATCAGTGCCTGCCCCTCCTCTTCCCTTCATGAGGAAGTTGTAACTGCAGTGAGGTGTCCTCTCAGGATGGTCACAATATTAAAATACCAGCAAGCCTGAGATTGATTCTGTCTCCCTCATATGCACACCAAAAATTATCTATAGTCAGAACTAATGTAAAAACTTTAAAAATGAGTTACATTTAGATTAGTAATTGCATTTGTTCTTAGCTTCTGAATTAAGACTAATATTCAAAAAGGTGCAGGGGAAAATCTGCAGAAGAAAAATCCAAATGTAGAGATATTTATGGAAGAAAATAACTTCTATAAAATGCCATCACTTTGGGGCTCTCAGCATCAGACCAGGCATAAAATGTCATATAATTAACTTGTTAACATCTTTTAATTGCTTCTTTTGTATCAATAAACCACATCTTTTGCTCACATTCTGGATGTGAGCTGTGGTTTCCATGAACCCTACTGGATTCAGAGAGTCAGAGGGCAGAGCAACTCTTATCACTGGTAACATAATAGTCACCAATTCAAGATCTATGAATAACATCTTATGAGATTAAGTAGGCCCAGAAAGTCAGCTTGCAGAGCCAGGTGAGGAGAGGTTACCTGCTGGAACCCACTCTGGCACACTGGAAAAGACGACATTTCTTTCTTTTCCGCATAAATGAGGAAGGCAGAGAAACTGTTTCTGCAGTCTTGCACTGCCTGCCCAGCAGTTCTAAAGAACGAAGACTTCAGGTACTAAAGTGTATTAATGATCCTAAAGAGACAAAGATTAAAAAAAGCAAAACAACCCAAACCTGTAATTAAACCTTTCCTTGAGATAGCACAGTGGTTTTTTTGAAGTGTGAAGAACTGCAAAAATCAATGTCTCGGGCAGGTAGGAGGAGGAACACTGCTTGCACCAAGGCAGGCAGCAGTGCTGATGAGTGTGGTGGGAGGTGTGGGCACGGTGTGGGCACAGGAGAGGCTGAAGTACTGACACAGCCTGTGAACAAAAGCTCTTTCCTCCTTAGAATATCACTGCCTCAGGACAACAGGCTCAAGTATAATTTTTCAGTTCAAGTATAATTTTCCAAACTAATGAGAATCTGGGGTCGAAAATGCCAAGTCCTCCTCAGCTCTGCTGAGGGTTGGAAATATACAGAGTAATTAAGGAAGGAGAGGAATATTCTTTTCACTTTCCCTCTCCTCCATCAGAGATACGCAACAGTCATAAAGCACATGCTCTCCCCTCTGTGACATGAACAGAGTAGCCTGGCTCTGTGAAGGCCATTTTTTGTCTCAGACTGTGTCAGTTCCCCAGGTGTTTATTGCACTGGATGATCAATTGTAAATGGTTGTATGAAGTTGAGGTGCCCTGATGCCCCACAGAGCTCTTAGAGGACTCCACAGGCTTGCTTTCTAGCAGAATAATTACATTTAACTTCTCAGAAACTATGAGCAAGGATGGGCTATGAGAGTAAGGAGAAACAGGTCACTTTAATCAGTGGCAAGTGCTTTTAATACTTTCAGTAGGCACAGTTACAAAAATAAGAGAAGATCGGAGTCAGAAACTGGGGAATCACATGCAGTCTTTGGAGATGACAGCAGGGAGATAAAAGATCATTCTAGGGAAGATTTAAAAGAGCTATCCAAGTTACCAAAGAAGAAAGATTCTTAAAAATGTGGAGCTCTTCAGTCTTTAGACCAAACCACAATATACCCTAAGGATATCCATGGAAGACATGAGAAGAAGGATAGAAAGTACCCTAAAAGAATGACTAAATATTGCTATTTATTCTGTGCCTTGCCACTTCATTCAGCAGAAACAATTAATGCCACTGTGGACCACTGCTATCTGTATCCTCTGTTTCACTTCACTATTTCGTTTATTGTCTATAGAAAAAAAAGTCACATTGATTTTTTTACCCCCCGCCATGCCCTTTTCTCATTTCCCTATTCTGCATATTTTTTCTGCAGCAATTACATCATCAATATTACCTATCATGCTAATGAAAGCAAAGGAAAATGTTTCTGGGATGACTGTGGATGTTTAAGATTAGATGTGAAAGTTAAGGTTCCTGTAGCATCAAAAGAGAGAAATTGGTGCCCTGAGGGAGCCATTAATCTCCTCTTTAAGGTGTGTGAGGCATGGGATAACACCTTTTGAAGGTAACTTTCTCCCCCTATGGACTCTAGGGAGTCCAAGCTCAGGCAGCTAGTTTTGACAAGACATTTGAGTTTTAGATCAAATGAATGAATTCTCCCTTGATACTGCAAAAGCTTTCCTGACTAATGAAAAAAAATATGAAATGGCCTGTATACTGTGCCTATATACAGATTTATTATGCATTAGAGGTATATTTGTATGGAAGCTTAGATTTTGGAGGATATTTGGTCCATTTAAAAATCTCATTAGGGCCAAAGTCCTGCTGACACACCCAGTAGGGAAAAAGCATGCAGAGTCCAGGAAGAAAGATCACTGAATATGGTTGAGAAAAACATTTACCAGTTACCCTTGGGAAACTGGCTTGTCAAGACCTTGCTGAAGGGGTCAGTGACATGTGGATATTACTGCAGAGGCATGCTTTGGCTTATCATGCAATGCTGCTTGTATTCATTTCCTCTCAGAGAGACCTGGTTTGCCACAGAGAATCTGTTTCTCCAGTGAATTTTCCAAGACCTAAATTCACTGCTGCTTACCGCAAGGGTAGGACTGAGCCTGCGTGCTTATGTGGCTACCAGACATTGCAAATAAGCCTCTGGACTCTGAGATTTGGTTCTCATAAGGACTGCTAACCCCTCCTGACAAAAATTATAGCATTTCTGGCCTAAGAAATATAAGACAAATTTATAATTGTGTGCTTTTCTTATTAGCAGATAACAAACACAAAATTTAAACTGGTTTTTTTTTAATGGAATCTCCAAGTCATTTGATAAAAAAATAAATTATAGCAGGAGTAGTGAGTTTAAATGTAATCAAATGGTGAGGGAGAAGACATAGCTACTGCACTCCACCTGGGAGCACAGATAAGAACATATTTCTTGTCTGGTCAAGTAGGATTAAAATCCAAGAGGATGTTTTCTGTAAAATCCCCAAGTCAATAAATTAATCATTGGCTTGTGTATATAAGGTGAATTACTTGGACAAACAGACAAAGTATCCCAAAGACAAAAAAAAAAACAACCCAACAAAAAACCACAACAAACCAAAACAAAAAAAAATTACAAAGTTGTCAGAATTTTTGATTATTAAAATAGAAAGCATGTTGGTGCTATTTTATCTGTGAATAAATTCTGCGGTAAATGCAAAATAATTCTGAAGGATCTTGTTATAGAAAGGCATATTGAGTATCCTGACTGATGGAAGAGTTTTAGCATATAAAGGGTAGAGATGGCTTTTGTTTTATTTTTGCTTTCACCTAGATAGAATCATCTATGTAATTTGATCCAAAAAACTTCCTCATGTAAAATAGGAGCGAAGAGAAGGGAAGAACAAAGGACTTTGGAAAGACTTTGAGCTGTAAACCTCTAGATTGCAAACACACATACAAGAAATCAGAAGTAGATATAAAGATAGCATTAAAATCTTACAGTTAAAACTAACCCAATCTATTTCTAGACCTATATTAAACACAAATCACAAGAGCTGCATGCTCCCCTTCCAGAATATCAAATGATCCAACCATTATTTCCATCCCAAAGGAGGTACCCACAGGATGGCCACTCTCCTTGTGCAACCTATATAGAGCAATATACATATACAGCAGAATAGTTAATTACTCATAGTTTTCATTAATAAGCTTATTTCCTGACTTTACCTGACATCACTAAAAACATTCTGGTTCAGGTACCTGATGCCTGGGCTGGTTAAACTGCATATGTTATTAATTTCTTTAAAGAAAAGAGGGCAGAAGACAGTTGCCTTTATTTCTGTTTCTGTTTTTCTCAGTACAAAATTGAGCTTGCTGAAATTAGTAAATAGAAAATATTGAGTTTAATATAGTTTAAAAAGGAAGAAAAAGTTGGAAAATATCCTAGAACAAGCTTCAGCCATTGAGAAAGAGAGCTATAAATGTCACAACCTTATATAAATCTTAGTGGTACATAAGCTGCTCAGAAATGAAATTCAGAAATGAAAACGTCTTCCTCAGCTGCACATGCCCATGGTAACAATCGATCCTGAAAGGCAGCAGTGGAACAATGGAAGAACATTAGAGATTCACTGGTTTACGTTTCAAAGCCAGAAGCTCGGAGAAATATTCCAAACTCAAGCTACACTGTTGTTTTAACTCTTAGGCAGACAATAAATTAAGTGTGAGGCTATGCCCTTCCCAAATGCAGGGGTTAATGGAGCCCTTTCCCCATAGGAAGGCCTTACAGTTGCTCTCCTATGGATGTTAATGGGAAACCCTGCAAGGATTTCCTTCTTTGTGAGAAGAGTGCCTCTGTGCTTCCACACAGGCCCATGAGTGTCATTCATCAACGTGGGCTGTGGCTAGCAGTAATGAAGAGGGGGGGAAAAAAGAGAAAACTCAAGGTTTCAAGATGATTTCCCATAGTTCCTTGTCCATCAATTCTCATCTACTATCCATGAGCTGGCCACTAGCCCTCCAGCTCTGTCTTTGCCTGAGCCACAGAGAAGTTCAGGGCCTTGTTACACTTTAGATGAGCTTACATGCAAGGGTAGGAAAATCATTGCCCTCCAGAGTTACAAAGGGTAAAAGAGAGACACAATTTTCTGAAATTGATTAAAATACACTCTTCTTGTTGTTGGACAGGTTAAATGACTAAAAAGTACACCCCATAAATGTAGGTCTTTTCCTGCTGCAAGACAGGTTCAGAATTTCACGTCCCCAATGACTAGAACCAATATAAACTTACGGAGTTTCATCTTCTTAGAGAAGCATGCTTGAAGAGATTATTTCCCTCCTAATAATCATACAGGAATAAATACTGCATCTGTAGAGTAGAATACTAGTCTGGGATAAACTAGAAAAGTTGGGTTTGCTTTCCTTCTGGAATATAGATTCATCAGAAAGGGTCGGCCATCCTACTAACCCCCTCTTGCTCACCGGATTTCAATCTAGTAGATTGCTGAATGTGAACAACCAGAACTGTACATAGATGAAATCACTGCATCACAAAGCACATTGCAAGTATCTAGCTGTATGCATATTAAGATTTCAATATTTTTTGGCTTTTCCATTTCAGAATATTTGTCATAAAGGACAAGAAGTCGAATTAGAAACAAAATGGGAGGCATAGGTCTTTTAGAAGTAATGAAGAAATTATAGAATTACTATGTTTGATTATTGAAATGTTACAGTTTTAAGTATTCACATTTTTCATAATTCTGCTATCTTTATCTTCCCAGAACACTTAATATGTAAAATGAAATTTTGTTTTCTCTCTCCATACTTATAGAAGACTCATTGACTCCTTATAGCATTTTAAAATTAATTTAGAACCATCTAAACTCCAAAGCCAGTGGTTTTCCAAACAGCAATCACCACTAGCAAAGCCCAGTGTCGTCCTGTGCTTATTTCCAGTTGATCATTTGTCATTTTCCTGGCCTGGTTAAACAAAAATCTTCATCCTGAAAGACAGAGGCTCCTTAGGATATTATCCAAACCACCAGTGTCAGACAAGTCCTGGTGAATGCAATCTGATAGAGCCTGAAGAGCTAGAGAACAGGGAGACACCTATGTACAGATAAATGCCACAAAGCAAAATCCTCTGAACAACAGGGATATTTTGTACCTCTGTCAGTATTTTTTCATTTAATGTATTTAACAGTGCACTCTCATCGCAGTAACCACAAAAGGAATTAGAATTTCTAAGGCTTTTCATGATCAGAGCAACTGTTCTTTCCTTAGAAGTGTCAAATTATTACAACTGTCACTCTACTTTCATGTGCATTGAACTCACCTCTGTAACAGGCATTAATTTGACTCAATATTGAATTCCCTGTCATTTCCACATCTCAGTCCAAAAGGAGGCTGTCAAAGTTATTCAAACTTATTCAAAGTTATCTCAATTACTTGAGATAATAAATCACAGTGTTTAGTCCCAATGCCACTGAACTGGAAACCACAGAGAATGTGTTGCAGAACTGTCAAACAAAGCTCTGTACATAAAGAAACATGCTCACCATTCTCTAAGCTGCTCCCAACAAACTGTGCCTCTCTATTCTCTGGTATGCACAGAACAAAGTCACACAGCTCCTCTGAAGCAGAACATCTCTTCCAGTGTGCAGGACGTGCAGCATGCACTTGAGATGCAAGTTCAAATGATGCTCTGCTGCTGACTTCCTGTATCAATTTTAGCCATTTTTTCCTCGTGGAATTCAGGTCTCTGCAGTACAAGAGGCTGTGTGGGAGCCATGGCCGCTATAGTTAGTAGAATCCCAAGAAGACAGCTAAGCAGACCAAGGTGTGAGACAAAAATCCCTTCACTCTGATGGCAGCTTTGACTTCAGCTCCACTGAGTTTAATGGGAGCTGTCACACTTGGAGTGAAAGCATGCACAGTGTGGAAACCTAAACTTATGGGTCTAAATCTGGAGATGAGTTGACCTTACTGTCAGATCAACAGGACATGTAAATAAGCTAACAAGTTTACTTGGCTGGGATTTGTTGACTACCTGTGAAAATGGACATATTAATAATTTCCTGACACTCAAGGAGAAATACATGAGATGAAACTGAAAAAAAAATACTAATAGAAGTGAGGGGAAAAAAAGGTATGTGCAATATCCATGAGGAGCTCATCAGAGAGAACAGAGCTGAGCTCTTCACAATGCTGCGTATTGGGAGGATGAGATACAATCATCAGTTAAGAAAAGGATACTCCAGATGGCTATATAAACTTTTGCCCTGTGAGGATAGTGAACAGCAGAAGAGGTTGCCTAGAGAGATTGTGCCATTTCTGCCCTGAATGCTCTCAAGAACAGGTGGAATAAAGTTCTGAGCAGACAGTTGGGCCCTCAAGGCTGACCACTGCATGCTGCAGGTTGGGCTAGACACCTTCTGAGTTACTCTGGCAGAGAAATCTCTCATCTCCATTCTAATCTGGAAAGTCAGAATTCATTCTCTGCATCCTTTCTCCATATGGGAAAGGCTTCAGCTGAGCAGTCTTGAAAGGCAAAAGTCCTAGTTGTCTTCTTGCCAGGCATTTCCTCTTTTTCAACAACAACAACAAGAAGTAACCAGACCAAATCAGAAACATGGAATCATTCTGACATTTGGATTGGAAATGACTTCAGATCATCGAGTTCAACTGTAAGGGGAAAAAAGTGAGGGGGATGTGTAATTCTAAATATTGTGCTCTATTAATGCTTCCAAGAAAGCACATCTGAGATGTCCTTGGACCTTTCATGTGTCAAAAGCCTGGAAGATATGTTTTCACTGCTGCCAGTACAGAAAAGCAAGGCACCAGGTGGTACACAGTTAGGTTTATTGAAGGACAGATCACATTCTTCCCCGAAAAAACACAAAGACAAAACCACCTGCCCTTTTAAACACTGATTTCATATCAGCATTTTAATTTCCACTTGATACTGATCTCCATAAGCATTAAGGCATAACCTTTGTCAGATGCCCATGTTTACCTGCCACAATTTCATTATTAATATAATTTTAATATGAAATATTTTATGTACAAGTACAACTGGGACAAGTCCCTGTGGCTAATATTCATTTTAGCTATATGGCTATTATGTTGCTGAGGGCTATCTGCAGCTGCATCAAAGACAGTATGAATACACAGAACAGTGCTGAGTCCACAGAGCCATGAGAGCGTGAGCTGGCTTTTATTCTCTTCTCTTGCATCAGCAGCATTTCCAAACCATGTTTTAATGAGCGCCAGCATGAGCAAAAACAATCAATTGGATAGTCAGCAAGCCCTCCAGCTATATCCTGATTAGGCAGAAGTGGTAGGTAAAGAGCCATATATTTACTCATATCCTGAGAAAATGTGTGAAAAACAATGTCGTATGAGTTCTGCCCTACCAATTCTACAGTGTTTCATAAAAATCATACTATTGCATCTTCTCATGCACTTATCTGCTCTTCCCATTTCTGAGGCAGCAGAATCCATACCTATATTGCTCAACAGATGCTTACCCATATTTCCCTTATTTAGGTATCATCATACACAAAAGCTTTATTAAAAAAAAATTTAAAAATTATATATCAAAATTGCATATTAAAACAAAGCATCCACACAACTCAAATTTTTCTTTTTACCATTTTCTTAAACATACTTCTCCTCCAGTTCTGGAAGGGGATTGCTAATGACTCACTCTTCCAACATTATATCTATCATAGCTCTACTTCTCATCTTGTTGTCACTAACAATATTTAACAGTCCAACTACAACCACAAAAGGGTGAAGGTTAAAGTAGAAAACACATTTAACACTTCTGCCTTCCCAGCCCCAGCGGTGGCTAAATTAATTTTTCTTTCTTTTGGGCACCCATAGAAATATTTTAATGTTCATACTCTTACAACAAACATTGTTTTCTTATGCCATATACATTTTACGCCTGCTCATTGTTCAGGAAAAAGCCTCAGAATATCTTTGGAAAGCTATGTTGAAATAGCTTTACCTTTACAGGTAAAAAGAAAAGGCACAGAAGAGCAGAAGGCAACATTCTCACCCTCAGGACTTCCATTTATCAACCACCCACGCAGAAAGCTTGATTTTCAGAAGAAAAGAGCTGAGCCCCTGGATTCCCATTTGTCACAATTACCATGAAAAACTGAAGAGGCTTAACCTGCCCTAGTAGGAACATAACTGAATCCAGGAGCTCCTGAGCATGTAAACCATCAACAGCAGGTGTCTCTGACCCACAGCTTTTATCCAGAGATGCCCCAGGGCAAAACAGTGCTGTACGACAGGCTGGAGAGAAAGTCTTTTAAACCTCCTCTTTTCCCCTGGAGGAGCCTTACTCCTGGTAGGGCTGGCCTCAAGCTCAAAAGACTTAGAAGGTTTTACTTTATTTCTTGGTTTGGTTTGTTTTGCTGGTTTTTGCTCTTTTCCCCCATTCTCTTTTCCTCCCCCTCCCTCACTGCTTTATTCTTCTGGTTGTGTAAGCAGTTTTGAATGTTCTAACTCACATGAGTAAAGGCTTCTGGAGAAGGGAAGATTACACAGATTATTTAATGAGAGTCAGACTCATCTTCCCCATGTTCCCTCCTTCTAGTTTTGCAATCTCTCATTCTTGGCAAGCTCCACACAACAATCTCTCCCTGCACCTCATCTATTGCCTGTACTAGCTGTCTTTGTTCTTGACCAGATCCCTTCTCCGAACAGATGTCACCAATCCCAGATGCCTGCTCAGTTACTCTGATCCCTGTTTCTGTTTTTTGCAGAAGAAGGGAGGCAAACTTAGATCATTCAAACACCAAACCAGAAAAATCTGAGTCACAAATACACAAGTTTTCCTGCTATATGACACATTAACAGCCTTTTTTGTTCCTCGTACTAGACATCAACTGACATGGCTGTGAGGGATTATTACCTTCATTTTTGCAGGCAGAGAAACTAAGAAAATGATGCTTCACATCATTCCTTCAAGCAGGCCTAGAAGTTCTGACACTCCCACCTACTTCAATGGGAATACAGATTAGCTCAGCACCGAGTGCCTTTGAAAACCCTACCCCACATTTCTGCCTCAAAGCAGCTCATCACCTAACTCCCAGGCTCCTTTTAGTCAGTAAACACTGCATCTGTTTCTAGGAAGTTATAAACACAGCATTTTGCAAAACAACTGTGCAAAATCTCTGGAAAAATAAAAATAATAATAAAAAAAATCCACAAAGCTACTGCACTTAGGTAATAACAATGTGGACTTTAAGCCATTTCCCATAAAATACATGAAAGCGCAAAAGAGCGTAAACACTGCAGTTACTGATCTGCTCAACATATCTAATGCAATATGCATTTTTTCCAGAAATGGAAATCAATTATGCCTAGAATTATTAATGCAGAGGCAATATGTAAATATGCAGAACTGCCAACCATGGAGTGAACAGAATATATGCTTCTTGTTGGATTACTGCTGAGACACTTTTACAGCATTTGTTCCTATGGAAGTTTGAGTAAATGCATTTACATAGTAATTTCAAAATGCAAAAACTATTTTAAGTTACTGCCATAACCACGACCAATGGTACAATGTTTAGCAAAGCGTCAGATGACAAAAAAATTACAGTATGTGTCCCCCTTATATGTTAGAGGTGGAGCCTGGCACTGCTTTGAAAATCCAAAACCTTCACTGAGGTTCCAGACAACCTCATCTCTGCTCTTGGTACCTTATAAACTTCAATTCCTGCAGTACTACTAAGCTTTTCCCTAAACTATGTCAAAGAAATATTGCTATGGTTTACAACAACCCATAGCTGTATTGGCAGTGGAATCAGTTAAAATAAATTGAGATGAGTGACTTAGTTAATCATCTCCTTACTGCCCTTGAAAATGAGAACAAGCTGCTCAGTGAACCTTGAACAAGCATTACCACTGATTCTGACAGTTTTTAAGTGCCTAAATAATTCAGGAGTGTAAGTCTCTAAAACTGCAGAAGTCCTAGGCTTCTTAGTCATTCAGGCACTCCTGAAAACTTTCTCCAGGTACTGAGTCAGTCAATTGAAACTGGTCCCACCCAATATCAAGTTCAGCTTTAGCCCATGATTGTTTCTAATAAAGTTACAGGATGCCGTGGATTGGGTTGGTTTCATTTAATCTTCTAGGTTACAAAGATCAAAGCTAACAAATAACTTTTCTGTTCATCGTGGTAGCAGATGGCACAAAGGATCAAATGAGCATGAAAAATGTTATGAAAACTTTTGCAACATTTTTGTCATCAGTTATGACAAAGATGACTGTAACAGAATGAAGGCCACAGGTGACAGATCAAACATTCTAGCTCTGTGCAGCATCTCAAAATTAACTGAGTGTGTTGGCACACAGGTGACCAAGAACAAGTTCAAACCTGTCCAAGGCTGTGTGCACAGGTGCATACAAAGCAACAAAAAGTAGCAAAACCCCTCTACAAACTATACACATGGTAGAGAATTTTACCAATAAATTTCCTACCTCTTACTTTGAACTTCTGAGGATCAAGCCACCAAATTGGAGAAGGCAACAGACTGTATGTCAAACCAAGCTGATTGAAGATACTGCCTTCTGCTTTTGGAAGAGTCTGCTTATTCTTTTATTTATTTATTTTATTCTCATGTCTTTGATAAGCATTGATGAAACCAAAATATTACTGGCATATACGATTCACAGTTATACAGCAACACAACTGCTGTATCAACCTGGGCTCTGCAATATCTCCCAAGCTGTATTTTGTATCCCAAGGTTGAACACTGTGAAGATTGCTTACCGTTGAGGATTAATTTGCCCCTGGACTGCTTCTCAGTGACCATAGCTCCTAATTTTGTCCAGGTGTCAGAAAGAGGCAGCCAAAAGTGTCAGCATTTTCTCAGCCTCTGAGATCATGTGTTTGGGTCAGGCACAACTCCTCATCATTTTTCCTGAATATGTACATATATTTATGTATGTATACATACACATAAAAACCCCCAAACTCACACAGAACATACTAAGAGGCAGACACCCTCTTGCATAGTAGCTCAGGAGACTACACCACGCTTTTTACAGAAGGTTGTTCATCATCCTTCACTGGCATTTTATGTAATTTTAATTAACATTTAGCTGTTCAACACAGCTGTTGAACACAGGGAAAAACCAATTCCCCTACACTTAAATTTGCCCATTCCATCTGTGCATCCTGTGGAATGACAGCAAAATCCAAGTTACACCTTGCCTCTGGAATCCCCCAGCCCACCTCAGAGCTAAATTCACAGCCACAGTAGGGGTTCCAGGCTTGTTCCAGTGACTTCTAGACACCTTCAAGGGAGGAGATTCCACCATATGTCTGCTTAAGACAAGTCTCATAATGAAGTATTTTTCCTCAAGTGCAGACAGTGAGTTTTCCTTGCTGCTTTTGCAGCTGCTCCATCCCAGCCTCAGCTCAGAAAAATCCCATGCTTGCTTTCTAACAACTTTCTTTTAAAGAGTTGAAAGCAATTTTCCTTAGCTATCCTTTCCCAGGCTAAACAAACCCTGCTTCCTCAGTCATGGGCAAAACAGACTTGAGTTGGGGAAAACGAACTTAATTTATTGCCAATTAAAATAAATATTTAACTACTGATTTAATTAGTGGGAAAAAAAGAGGCAAACTTTGAAACAGCTTTCCTTCCCTTGTTCCCAAGGCCTGGCCTCCCTCCAGACTGCAGTGCACGGGGATCCAGTCAGTCTGTAATGGCTCATCTGTGACACTCCACCTCCCTCACACTTCTCTCTGCTCTGGTGTGGGACCCTTTCCCAGTGCTGCAGAGGAATCCTTTGCCTCTAGCCTCAGTCTTCCCTCAGGTTTCCTCCTGTCAGATGTTTTCCTCCTTTCTCACATACACGTTCCCTGAGGAACAATACGGTGGCTGCAGGGCTCAGCTGTGCCCTGTGGTGTGTGGGTCACAGGCAACTGGAACCATCTGTGTCCTGCACGGGCAGCCCCCCACTGCCAGCACCTGACCACAGACAACCAGCAGAGCCATGTAATTAGATGTTCCCTAACTCAATCTTCTTCCACTGCAGATGGAAGGCATCAGCATGATGCTGCCAGGAAAGATTAGGAGAAAGACACTACTGTATGCCTCAGGCTTTGTTGTGTCCTTCACTGCTAAGTTGCCTGCTCCTTTCAGAGTTTTAACTTCATAAACTGTTTGTCCTCCTTTACCTTAATTATCTGCTTCTGGTACACTTTGAAAAAAGGAGAGTTGAGAAGTCCAAGCCATGTCTGACCATCCAAGCAACACTGAGGCAAGCATTACTAAAAACAAAATAGGGATCAAAATCCATGCCCTTACCTCTGAAATTTAAAGACTGGAAGAGCTTGAAGCAGTTTCGTGACATTGATTTCAGATGTAAAACAGAAGGTGATATTAAACACTAGCATAATAATTACAGTTAGTATACATTAGCAGTGCTTCTCAGCATGGAAGACATCTGGCCAAATCCTGCCTAACTGATGGCTTGGGTAGTTTGCCAGGAGGCAGAGAGATTGTCTCTGATTTGTATACACTGGGAAAAAAAATTGGTGAATCAGCTTTCATTACAAGCAGGCTTCAGCTAGAGCCATATCTTCAGCTGCATGAAGCTGCCAGCAGCTACTCTCAGTACTCATTAGGAAATTACTTTCCTGGGGACTGTGGACCTCGCAGACCTGCAGCTTACATCTACTGCCTTCATGAGACCATGATAAGAGCTGCATCACATTCCCCAATGCCCATTTTTTTTATAGGATGTTCAGTAACTGGGGAGGACTGCTGCAAACACACAAGAGCTAGAAATAATTTCTTACCATAAAAAGAACCCCCAAAAAAGCCAAGCACAGAAAACTGAGTCCATTTTGTTTACAAGAGGAAAAACCATAGGATAACTTAATTGCTGTGGTTAAATTTTCACATGAGAACAAAATGCAGTTAGTAAAGGGCTCCTTAGCCTAGCTGGTGAAAGGAAAACTAAAGGACTTGAAATTAGAGTCAGATATATAGAAGTTAAAAATAGAAGGGTTCGAGTATCAACAGGGATTTAGCAGCACCCAAACATGGTTAAAGGCATTAGAAAGTCTGATAATTGCTTTTGACCTTAAAAATCAATGCATCTATACAAACAACATCAGCTAAGGCCTCTGTACACTTTGACTGAACAAAAAAATCCTGTAGCTTTTTGTTGTCAAAGCCTTCTGCAACAAGCCTTCTAATTAACCATCGTCCACAATTATCCTAACATACCACTTATTTCTAATTATACACATAGGTTTCTTCTACAGCTGAAGTACAATTCGAGACTGTTCATGCACAGTAACTTAAAAAGGTTCACTGGTGGAACAAATGAAAAGCAGTCTGCTCAGCAGGATCCTACAAAGCTTTTATTAAAGACAGAACAAATACAAATGAGACAATGAATTAAGCAAAAGAGTAATCAAATTCTCTGAACAAGAAGCCAGAATCCTGTTCAGTCCCTGCACAATGGGATCAGCCACAATAAGACTACCCACTCATTTCAGTCCCACTCATTTCAAGGGTTTACGGATGAGCAGTGGAGGGTTGGAGGCTTCATGTCTTCCTTTGGCTTTCAACAGTGGCAATAGAACTTTTCTTAAGAAAAAAATAGGAGCCGAGATCTTTATCAAAAAATGGAGGCTTCTAGGCAGAAATTATCATCCCTGGATACAGAGTATGGCAAAAATATTTTTAAAATATGTTCCTATCCTAAACTCTGATAATGAAATGCAGGCCCCATTTGATGACTGTGTGATATTCCAGGAAGATTTCACTAGTTGGAGATAGGGGCAGTCAATAAGGTTAGAAAACAAAAATCTAGTGATAGCCTTTAATCTCTACCTATTTATAGATCAAGGGCAGATGGATTAATTAAATTCAATAATGTAATGAGCTTTTTTCGTTAGCTTTAATGTTACATTGAATTTCATACCATTACACTTAATGTCACTCTTGAATTTTGCAGTACCTTTGAGGGAATTTCTTTGTGGTAATTCATCTTAATCTCCTTGAGCATCCTTAGAATGATTGCTCTTGTCACACCATACCAGGAAAATGAGCAAATGCTCTATTATTTTTTCAGACACTTACCAACCAACCTTGTGGAGGCTTTTCCCATCTCAAAGCATCCACAAGTTTCTCCAGGTAGAGGAAAGAGCAAATTTTGATTAATGTTGTGTTGTGCTAGAGACAATTCAGTACAGTTTTGATACAATATTGACAGCATAGTCTTTGTGATACTTTGATTAATGAATTTAAGTTTGTTGGGGGTTGGGTTTTCTATACCTTTTTTGTGTTTGTTTCTTTAGCTTAAAATAAAAAAATTGCTTCTCTCTTACAATACAGCTATGAAAGGTTCTGGAGGTTTCATCTGAAAATACAATAAAAGAATTTTCCCCAGTTAAGTGCAGTCAGCATTTGCTTTAACACAAGTGGGAGTTACAGAGATCAGCAGTTTCCATATAGTAACCAGAGAATGATATTCAACAGCAGAATCCACTCGTACATCACTTACTTACTGCCCAGCTCAGTGATCTGGGAACACGAGCAGTGGTTGTGCTAGGAGTGTCATGATGGCTTAAGTCCACACACTAAAACAAGAAGCCATTTACAGAAAAAGTTTTGTGAGGCAAAATCTGGCAAAGTGCAGCAGAGCTTTCTGCCCTGATTACTTGCATAAAAAATAGGGCCATCAGAGCCTGTTTACTCCCTGTTGGGCTTGTCTTTTCACCAGGTGATACAGGACAAGCAGCTAGCAAAAGCTTAAGAGCCAACTTCATAAGACTGGATGCAGGGACATTGGGACTTTTAAAATTGGGTGTGCTCTGTTCAATACTAGTGTGCCAGTCCAGCCCCATGGGATATTTCTTACTTGCTGGCTCTAGGCCAAGAGCCCTGCACAGTGTTATCCTGCTGGCAAAGGAGCCTCTGCAGGGCCACATCACCCTTCCACTTCATTTGACAGTTGTGAGCAGTCACCAAACGACAAGAAAAGAGAGAGAGGAAGGAGTACAATGTCAAGCTAGCAGTGCACAGGCATATGGGGAAAAATGCATTTGTTCATGGGTGCTCGAGTGCCTACTGAAGACATGTCTGTATGATGTGAACTCACTCTCCTCTCCCTGGTAGCTCTTTCATTCAGAGACACCATCACCTTCTGAAAGCTGCTACTGTTAGCCAGAACAAAACATGTGTTTTCCTCTAGCCAATGTCCATGGAGTGCTTCAGGCAGCCCACACCTCTTTGCACATGATGTAATTCAGCAACTATCTTAAAATAAATCTGTACAGATACCTGCAAAAGCTCAAAGAGTAAGGAACACAGGCTCAGTCCCAGCTCAGAAACATAACTGTCCAAGGAGAAAAACATTTCCCTTTGACTTAAAAAGCTTCACTGACAAGTTTTTTATTGAACTATTAGACACCACTGCAGCACTCAGATGACTGCCCCGGATAGAAGTTTTGCACTGACTCTGACAGTACATCTTCTGCCTCTTATTTAGCAGGTTAAAGATGAGAGGAAATATATTTTAGATATAACTGTAGAAAAAGACAAATATAAATTTGAATGGGTGAGCAGCTTGTGAAAGTAAAACTCAATTCAAGTTTGGAAAGGACAAGGAAAAAATGACCAAGATTAAAAAATGACACTTAAATACCTGAGCTGGGCAACAATTGTCAAATATAAACACTCTCCAAATAGCTAGATTACCTTAAAAAAAAGAATCAGCACTCAAATTTTGAGTGAGCAAGATAAATCACATTCAGACTTCAAAATTATAGTTAATTTTTCCCCTCTTTCCTGCACAAACCATACAAGATCTGTAATATTAGAAGTGCTTCATCTGCCCAACCTGCAATATAAGGAGATACTCCTATATCAGACTTGCTTCCACAGAATGCTTATGTCATAAGTATTAGCAGAGCACTCTCCATCATATTTTTATCCTCTACAAATCAAGCTTTCAGTCATCATCAGTTAGCCTGATTTTTATAGCCAGGGAGGAAAAAAAAAACCCCAAAAAAAAACCTTACTGAAAATGTTTGATAGACTAGTGCAAAGAGTCAAGCTTCACATACAAGACTAGAGATGTTCTGAAAAGATAATTTATTTTCTTTAAGTATCCCTGGATCACCAGATGTGAAAGCTAGGCAGCACACCTTACATTGCAACCTTGCTAAATCCTGGTCACATTTCATGAAAAATTAATTGAACAAAGCTGTGTTGTTGCAGTGATTGTGCGTGTTGCTGGTCTACATGTAAATCATGTAAAAAGGAACCCAAGACCAAACACCTCGTTGGGCTGTGATCCTTTTGGGCAACGCTGAGGTTGGCTTTCCCCTCAAGCCCCAGACCAAGGATGCTGGTGCCCTCTTCTGGTCCTGTCCTTCGGAGACCACCAGGATACAGCATCTTTCTGGTTTAACAAAACAAAAGGCTCAAGGTCTTTTCCTGCGCGGCTGAACCCAACTGTGCCTCTTAGTGAGCAGAGGTGACAGTACACCACGCACGGGGACAGATGTGCTGTGCAAATGTGCTTCAGAGGGAACCTGCTTCTGCCACCTCAGTGCCTTACTCCATTGTCACATGCAGGAACAGCACTGCTGTTGCTGCCCATCTGCACTCTGTTTTGCCAACCCTTTCATTAATGCTCAGAAATTTCTATCCTCTATGAGGGGAAAAAAATAACCAAATGGATTATTCTGTATTGAGATACATGTCACTTCAGTGTCTGCCTAAAAAGGGATAGAGTTTACATTATTCTACTGTAAGGAGCTTATGTCATCTGTTGAATGCTGTGGGGTCTAGCGCCCTCTCTTACTTTTTCGAGTTATTTACACATCAAAACACAAACAACAGTAAACAAGCAGAAAAGGCAGCTTGGCTGCAGATGGTGGAGGGAGGAGACTATTTCTTGCCAGAACTCAATATTTCATCATGAGCCTGGTTTTTCAGCACTTGGCTCCAGTAAAGCTCTTCTGTGTTCAAATAAAGAAGATCTGAAAAACCAACTGGGTATTAACATCAGGGACACTTGGTCATTCTAGACACATTGCTAAGACAAAAGGGGGCAGACTGCAAGCAGGATCTCTGAGCACAGACACCCACACAGCCTGTTAGCTCACACTGTATTTTGGCCTGCTCCAAAAGCTCTCTCCAAGACAAATCTACTTAAACTAGCCAGCCCTAAGCATCATGGAAACAAGCCAAATGGAGACACACATTTGGCCAGGAACCAGTCCTTGCTCAGTCCACAATTATTTTTCAGAACAAGCACAGGATAACTAGGCAAGCACTGTACAAAATTTCAAGACAGAGCCATAATTTCAGCATCTTTAGGGGGATTAGGGCCAGGACTACCTGCTCTTTCTTGGCCCAGACACAAGTTCATTTGGTGCAGGTAGGCATGTACTATAGGATTAACTCTATCATGTGGTCAGTATCCATATGTAGGCTGTCCTGTAAGTTTGTGCTAGTTCTCTTCAATGTTTGCAGGGCTGCCATCCACAGTGACAAACCACAAGGAGTGCACAGAAGAACTGTGACTGGCTGTATTAGATACTTATCACACATGCTGCCTAAACCACTGCTTCTCTACATCTCTGCAGTGCACATTATCAATAAACTCATTGTCAGGGATGTTCATTATGGGCATCTCATCATGCAAAGCTTTTTCTTTTTTGGTATAAAGTAGATGCAATATAAACATGCATCCAAGAGAAAATCAGAGCTTACCATACAAGAGAACTATGAAACAAATAACAGCTAAAAATAAGTATTCAGTGTGTTTCTTTCTTATGCAATGGGAAAATTCACACATTCACTACAAACACTAGAAGACTCAAGAAACTTCATAAGAGTCAGCTTGACAGGGCTCTAGAATGTCTGAATGGTAGGGGATGGGTCTGTACTGCTTCCAGTTCACATCTGCCTAGCACAGTCTGCACAGCTCTTCAGTATAGGAAGACAATCTTGCTCTGGGGAAGCAGGTGCTGAGGAAAATTGCAAGATAAAAAGCTTAAAGCCAGGAAGCAATCACTGATGTTGCTGGCTTGTTTCTCATGCTTAAGAGCAGACCCACAAGCTGCTTCAAGGTCACTGGCTAAAATAAGTAACCACCTCTGCGATCAGAGCCAGTTTGAGTCATTTGTAGAACTGAGGACAAGCAGGTATGCACACAGACTAATCACACAGCCAGATTTCCCAGCAAGGCAGACAACTGTCTGTTGCTTAACTGTTCTGAACATAGTTAAAGCATTCTCTCTAAATACCTAATTACCTCTCAGACATCCCAGAGAAGAGGAAAACAAAGGCAGACCATAGATTTTAAACCAGCATCTTCCCATAAAGTATCAAGTTGCACTTATCCATTTCAATTTTAAGGGAAGAATGGATCCACAATACATCTCCAGCTAGAAGAACAACTTTCTCAGGAACCCAGAGAGGGCTAATATATTTTTAGAAATGATTGGTTAAAAATGTCAACTACGACACAGAAAACCACAATCTTACAGCCAAGTCTCTTGAAAGTCACAGCAAGATATGGAAATCGCTAGAATAAGATTAGGGATGTTTGTGTTTTTTCTAATACCAATGTTAAAGACCTCTGCAATTGAACCTCATAGGTCAAAGAAAATCCTCAACACTTAGTTCCAACCCACTCCACTAGGAGTATTGAGTGATCTCTCAAGGCTCCTTGGATGTGCTCAGCCTGCTGTTTCACCAATAGGTTTTGTCCCAGTAAATTTTAACTGGAGGAAGATACTGTGACCTGCATAGAAGTCAATATTCAGCCTTTGAAATACACATATTTAATATTATTGTCTGATATTCAACAGACTGATCTTCACAGCAGAGACAACTCAGCATGATCAGCCTTGGCATTTCCAAAACTGCCACAGCTGAAGTATTTCCTGAACAAAAAAAAAAAAAAAACCAAACAAATAAAAAAAAGGTCTTATTTGTGGCCATGGTGTACAAGCCACTAAGGACAATGGTCAAGAATTGAGACTGTCTCAGTTCAGGCTTTAATGCTGATTACCTTTTATTTATTTTCCAGGGTACCGCTGTCTTCAGAAGGTCTGGTTCTCTTTCAAGCATCACACAAGGTTGTGAGCTTTATACCTCTTAGTTTTTCCATATTGCATAGGCACTACATCAATGAAAACTTAAAGCTTTGTTTTGGGTTGCTTTCATCTCCCTCTTTATAAATCCACCTTCCTGTATACCTGATTTTCAGTACAACCTTTAGTACTCCTACGTGTTTTTGCATCTGTATTCAAACACTTCTTCTATTACAAAAGCATTATTTCACCTTCATTACCACTTTATGCCCAACTTCAGCATCTTTTATCCCTTGATCCCAGGTATTATCTGCAGAGAACAGCCCACAAGGGGTAGGCCAGAGTTAAGTATGATGATTCACATTGAAGGAGAGAAGAGACAGCACTCAGTTTTCACCTTGGAAGAGTCAAGCCTCACTCCTCTAACAGCAGTCAGTCTTTTTTCCTTGCCATGAATAAGACAAATCCAACAAAAGGAAGTGAGAATAGAGCAGGAACATTCAAAATGACATTATTACACATCTCAGATGAGACCACTTCAAGATGAGTTTCTTGTGTCTCACAAATTAAAATTTAATCCATCTTGCCCAAACTCATTATTAGCATTCACACTGCATCTTATGTGATGCTTCACCTTAAATACTTATTTTCTTTTACTTTTTTTAGCCTTGGATTGAAACAATATTTAAGTCAAAAGCTGAGTTGAAACATAATTACAAAACAAGAAAGCAGATAAAACTCAGTCTTCACATATTATAACTTAAAAAAAAGCCAAAAAGCCCCAGGTACATTTGTATACCAAAAACTGAAGCTCTGAGAATGTGAGGTGAAACTGCTGCAATTGCCTTGCAGTTTTAAGTTAAATCTAAGAAAGTAAACCAGAACAAAAGTGTGGCTTCTAGAAAGACTCCAGACATTAAAACACTTATTAAAAATTCAGACTCCTACTTTGTTAGATGCACCAAATCTATATTGGCCCAGGAACATAAGGCATGACTGTGGTTATAGACTGTTTATAAGAACAAAACTCATCTCTTCCCCATTACTACTGCAGCAGGACCACACAAACCTTTAATCTCCTATAACACAAAGAAAATATTTCTGCACTTGAGACATTCATTTCTGCTTTGAAAACACCCAACACTACAGTTAGCTGCAGTTCAGTGAGCGCTACTACTTACAAGTAGAGTCTTATTAACATGGGGTTTCAGAGTATCTTATGTTCAGCCTGAAACACCAAAGAAGCTGGTAGTCATAAGCTGGGCAGATTTAGCAATACTTGCTCAGGACACTCACCTCTTCCTTGTGAAACAAACAACCAAGAGCTGCCTGTTGTAGGTAGGTGCCACTGGCACTCTGCACCAAGACACTCCTTCTAAAGAAGGTGACTGCAGGCAGGAGTGAAATTCACAGCCCACCTTTAGGACATATGCCATGAAATTCAGTGCATGGACAAAACCAATGGATTGAGGCCCCCACCACAAAATGAAAACCACAGACATAAGCATGGGATATCTGGTCACTTCTATCATTATCAGTATATATCAAGACAAATTCACTTAACTGATTAGAAAGTGTGAAGCAAGAGACCAAGAACTAGACTGAAACTACAGCACAAATCTGTGCTAGACTGAAATGGAATACTCCCCTCCCTTAAAGGATGTTTACTTTGAGCCAAGTGAAGCAGTCATGACCACTGCCTCCACTTCAGAGAAATAAAACAGTTTGCATTACTAGAAAGATCCACCAGGCTGCATAGGGAGGAATTAAAGGAAAGGAAGTCTTACATTCATTGAAGGAATGCTCAAAGCTAAGAGCCTCATGACACACACATTGGCATAATCAGGTTTTAAAAATAAAATAAGAGGCTTGTTAGCTGGTACTTAATATGTCTGCTGAATTGCATACTGGTGTCAAGTGTTAAACCTATTCTTGCTTGGAAACACATAATGCACTGTACAGATCGCTCTCTTAGGAAGCGCTAAGCACTGGAAATTTTAAACTCTGGCAGTACGAGCACACCTCACACTTACCTTACCATTTAGATGAATGGATTATAATTCTCCACATGTTGACCGATATGACCAACTTTTAAACTACTCTGGACAGGGGTTGTGCTTGAGAGTACAAGGTGGTGTCCTGTTTGGATGTGTTTTTTTTTCCTCAAAGCACTACCTAACAAATAAATGACAGTGGGACACAAGACCATGTGTCCTACAAGACAAGCACCTCAGGCCAAGACAGCTACTAGTTATTTCTGTCCCATTGCCCTCCCTTCACACGTGATCACCAGTGCTCCAGTGACATGAGAGGTCATCTCAGAGAGGTTTGTCATAACACCATTCCACACCACAAGAATGACTCAGGAGTCATCTAGATCAACTCTGCTGTTCCAGTACCTCATAGCTTTGAGCACTGCTCTCTAATGCACTCGGTTCACCAGTGCATGAAATGTTCCTAAAGCTCTGCCAGCCACAATCTCCCCTTCCTCCAACTCCCTGCAGAGCAATCCCCTATTTTGTCTCCATAAAGGGAAGTCTGACTTTTACCTCAACATTGATGATCTTCTACAAGCATGTTCAGAGTTCATAGACCAGTTGGATGTGGATGTTTTTGGTCTGATATGGTAAACAAGTCGCAGAAAATAGCTCCTGTTCATGCCCACATGACCTTGTCTCATTGAAGAAAGAACAAATAGGACTACAGCAAGTGACCTGTGCCTCCGGGACTGTGGTGGTTCAAGCTCTGCTTTATCCACTCCAGCCACCTTATAAGTGCTTACAAACATTTAGTAAAAAACAAATCCCACCAAACAAAAAAACCCCAAAAAAACCTCCAACCAACAAAAAAAAAAAAAACCAAACCAAACAAAAAAACCAAAAACAAAACAAAACAAGAACTCCAAAATTCATTCCACTCACTGTTACTGCAGGTTCATTCCACTCACTGTCACTGCAGGTATTAACTGGAGTCAGAAGATTCACAGAGGTAGAGTGTAAAAAGCCATTTATTAAAAGTGCTGTCAGTTATGTTAAAAGCAATAGTCTAATATCTATTTTTAAAAAGGCATCTCATTAAACAATATTAGCTTTAAAACCATTCTGATCACTATGGTTACAGACACATGACCCACAGTGCTCTATGAAATGTCAGACCAGCTTTGTTGATTGGGACACAGTAATCTTCAAGTCCAGGATTCACGGTGTCTAGTGTAGAGGAAGAACTGCTGGGAGCTCCAGAAGAGACACCTGCAGGTACCTGGAATAGAAATGCAGTGACCACAGATATTGGCTTCAGATTTGTCAGCTTAACTATCACCTGATTGTACAATACATTGGAGAAGAGAAGCATCATCCTGCAACATTGCAGAGTTGTTATCCAATGCATCTGCATACTTAGGGATTAATCACTTTTCTGGTCAGAAAAGTTTTTCCCTCAAGGGGCTGATGGAGGCTTCTGTTTCAGAACTAGAAGCTGACAACAATTACAAAGCTACAGCAGCCACAGCCCAAGCTGGAAAACCAGAGTCATGCTGTGATTACAGCCATCCACTGGCATACTGGTTACTTACTTTGGGTGCTTATACTTCTGCTTAATAGCTTGCAGCTGGCAATGGGGAGCATCAAGGCATGCTTTGTGCAGGTCAGTCAAGCAAGGTGCTATCTCACTTAATGAATATCCAGTAAATGCAGCAAGTGTTTCTGGCTGGTCAGATGAGAAAAAACATTGCAGTCAGAAGTCATCTAGAAGATGGGTTTCCCACAGAAGCAGAAATTCTTTACACCACAGAGCTCACTCTAGACTCTTTAAGCATGAAAAAGACTCAATTGTATTGTGCCATCAGTTTCACTCTAGGTCTTCCTTGGTGCCATGAAATCTGACAAGCTTCTTCTGCTCTAAGCACGTGCATCCATTACATCTCTTCTGGATCTTACTCTGTACTAAAGCTATTCCTCCAACACACAGCTGGCAAGCTACCAAAGCTTGTGGTAAAGCAGCCACACAGTATAATCACTCAAGTAGACACATTCAGTTCTCCCTTTTCTCCCAGAAAGACCCTGAATTGTATCTGGGGGTCTAGTTTTGGAGATTTGTGAGGCCTTTGGTACAGACTTGATATAAGCGAGCAAGACAGTAAAATCCCTTCAGTTTCAAAGAGGCACGATAGTTCAGGTTTACTTAACACTCATTTATCAGGTAATCTCATTAACTCAAGAACAGCTACTCATCCTAGGATTTCAGCCTTTACAACAACATACTTTGTAGCTATTCCTCCTCCTTCTCAGCTCAGACCTAACAGTAACAAAATGCTTGAGTTATTTATTAAGACAGTTGTTGTTCTTACCCAAAAAGATCTGTTCACTGTGTAGTTTGCTAAACAGTAGGCTGCTGCAGCAATTTGTGAAGGAAGGTACTTCAGAAGAGGATCGACTTGAAGGAGACTCAGCTCTGCAAGATACTGAACAAGAAAACCCAAGTTTTTCAAAAAGAATAAACCCAGCTGGTACAGTCAGTCCAATACAGCAAGCATTAGAGTTCAGCAGTGGCCTCAGTATGATGCCCAAAAGCATAAACTACATATCTAGTGAGGAGAATTAGCATTCTAGTCCTGTTGATCTTACAGAAGATCCTTTAACCTGTTTCAGTGGGGACAGAAAGACCACATTTTACCAAAGTCTAACCCATCTACTCTAATCTGAAGTTCTGGTTCCATCGTCATAGGTGACTTGATTTTACAAGCAGAGACTCAGAAAAGTCAAGTTTCAGAAAAATGACAGACACACTCTTCCCATAGCTAGACCCCCACTTGGACATCAGGGATAAATGGACAGCTCTAAGAAGTACATTATGGGCTCTGTGGGAGCAGAGTCATTGAACAATCCTATACCCTTTGCAGAGAAGCACGTGGTCAGATGTTTTACTGTAATTTTTCTGTTTCTAAGCATGGTTGCCTACTTCAGGCAGCTCCTAAGCAGCTATGCAGGTATATTCTGTGTCATTGTGGAGCAACATGCAGTAGCACCAAGTTCAGGACAGACTTGCTACACAGGCACTGTCGAAAAAAACACCAGATTTTTAACACCTAATTGCCTAGTCAGTGAATTATCCCTGACCAGACAAGACAGACCAAACCTAGGATTTCCATGAGGCATCTGTCCAGAAGCGTTGGCACACAAGCCACTATGAAATATGCAGTTTTAGGCCTGTTGCAGAGACAGCTTCATGAAATGCAAGTAGCTCTCCTTTAAGGATCACTTCTTCCCCCTCGGTCCCAGAAGACAGATAGTCCATACCCTTGCAAAGTTCTCTGTCCTCATACAGATTCCACGCCTCTGAATATACTGAAGGAGGAACTGGTTGATGGTTGGGGCTGTGAGGTCAAAACCCAGCACTTTGAGAAGCAAGTGTTCCATTCTTAGCAGCTGCTTCTTTGTGTAGGTATCATCTGTTATATAGACAAATTCATCTACATCTGGTGGGTAGATCTCTTCATACTTCCTGAAAAAGGGATATAGAAGCCACATACGTCAGCTTTGAAGTTATAGTAAAAGAAATCTTTGTGCTGGACCCATGTCAGGATGAGAAGATGACATTACTAAAACTTGTGGAAAGCTGTAATTTTACTTGTTCCTCCAGGCTAGCTAACCATTTAGTTTCAAACTTGGGCAAATATGCTTAGAGGAGCTCCAAGTCATCAGTCTAGACAGACATACACTCACACTGTTAGCTCTTTCAGCGGGGAAGTCTCAGTAACACAGCACACTCCAGACAAACACCCATGCACTCCCAAGCTACGCTGCTTAGCCTGTCTAGTTAGAGCAGTTAAAGGCTAACTGTAGATTGCAACTGAGTCTATTTCAGCCTTACAGGCTAGCAATTTAACACTGTACTGCTACTGTGTTTATGGTTACAAGCTTTCCCTACTACAGTTCTTCACATTCAACATAAAATGTTTAATTTTAATAGCACCAATGGAGGCCACATTGCTAATCTTGAGACATCATGAAAAGCTACCTACTAATGCAACCTTCCTTCCTTCAAATTACACTACAAGACTAAGCCCAAAAATAGGCTTCAGATCACCAAGACTTCAGAAGGTTAAACACTTACGCAGCCAGAAGAATTGCCGCTGTTCCTACAAGCTGTAACTTCCCTCTGAGAACAGACATGCAGGAAAGGAACCTGTCCAGGAAGTTCACCGCCAAGTACAAAGTCTCTGTCCGAAGTTTATACTCCTCCCCTACTTCCACCAGCCAGTCTACCAGGATAGCACGCATTCCTGATGTGATATCTGGCTGCTTCTTCATGTAGTAGGGCTTGGGCCTAAATCTTACCTGTTTGGAAAGAGTTGAAAAATAAGGATGATCACTCTGAAGAGAACCATAGATGGCTGAGCTGATAAATTTTCTTTATACTTACACTAAAAGGACCAGGGGTTGTCCCACTCTCAATAAGTACCAACTACAATTACTGTGCTAGTGGCAATTATTCCCAGCTAGTGGCATCTCTAGAAAGTAGTATTTCTACGCTGAAGAGACAGATTGAAGCTATGGTGTTAGCAGGAGAATAGCAAAACATTTCCTAGACTACGGACCTTTGCCATCAAACAACTGAGCCATTCAGAAGGACCTGAAAATGAACCAATCAGATTTTCCCCTTTCTTCCTGTCAGGAGACTGCACTTCACTGCTCTGACACAAGAAGGCAGGAAAAACTACTGCTATAGCCAGAGAGCTATCAGTGAGATCACGTCAAACCGCTTTAGCACTTTTTCAGCATTCTACTCCCATTTGCAAGAATTCTTCACACCAAACAGTCAAGAGATGCTCCCATCATAGGAAATAACAGGGATGCATTAATCCTGAAAGAACTTATAACTCACCAAATGCTGCCTTCAGAAATTACTTTTACTATTTACTTTCACTTCTCTGTAGTTCAGTGGCAGCCTTGGATCTCTGCAATATTGCAGCCTACCACAGATACCTATAAGCTTCTCACAGCAACTTACTTCAGCCTCTCGGAGGTACTGATGAATGTCTTCTGCATACTCTCCCACAGCCAGAGTTACAACATCTTCCATGTGATCCTCTGGCTGGGATTGGAAGGATGTGTCCACTACCATAGGAGAGCCTAACAAGTAATAGGAAGCAGCAAGACATTTGTATAATTAATCTCTTGACTTTCTCTTGCTAATTTTAGCTCAGAAGTGTTGCCCTTCATGTAGACACAATCCAAGATAGCTTGTAGTGTTATTTATTGTAACATAAGCTACTCACTAGCTTACAATTCACAGCTCATGACCACCCTACATGTGGTTGTGCTATGGACACCATCTTAATAGTAACAGGAGTTACCTGAACTCAGATCCAGCAGCCGGTGAATACTAGATGTCATTGCACTGGTATCTAGTTCACAGTGGCTTAATTCCAGCTCTTCAGACACTTGGCAGCTGTAGTTTTCTTTATCTTCTGGGTCATCTACGTAGACAGCAAAACCTTGCTTTGATACAGCACTGACAATGCAGTTGGGCACTTCATCTTTTCTAGATGAAAGGATGGTCTTTTCAAAGCCAGAGAAGCGCTTGATAGCAGCACCCTGAAGCAGAGCACACAGTAACGCTGTGGGAGGGCAACTCAGCAGGAAAACACAAAGTGTCACTGGTTCTCAAAAAGAAAACCACTTTCCTTGTGTAACAGACACCAATAACAAAAGTTGGTGAGAAAAGCCACCAACTACATTTGGTGCCTCTGAAGTTGGTGCCACTTGTGCTGTCTTGCTGTGACAGACTCCTCACAAAAAGAATAAAGTGCAGTGAAAGTCAGGAAACCAGGGCATATTCAGTGCCTTCCACCAAGGAGAACGAGGGTGCTGCTCAGGTCCAGTGGGGCTGGGAAGTGTAGTCTGCAGCACATTCAGTTCTGGCACGGAGCAGTTGCAAGTGCAGCAAGTCAACAAAAGTGCTCAAGTACTGCCACAGACTTAGGAAGGACTGCACCAGCAAGAAGGCACTTCAAGCAGAGTTGAAAACTGAAGTTTGAATTTTTGAGCTTAAGCATCACAACCCCTAGGAGTATGTGTGACCAGGCTACAATCCTTAACACCATCTACTGCCAGTAGGCCACGAGCTGAGTTAGGGGGCTTATACAGCCAAAACCAAGAAGAGTTTGTGTACACATACCAGCTGCTATTTTAGGTCAGGATAGGAACATTATCTCTGCCCCACCAGCAGACTCCAGGAGGGCTCAAGAGATGGAAAGGCAGAAAAACAACATCTCATTAACTTGAACTTCTTGAAGGGTCTGGCACCCTGAACTGAGCACAGCTGGCCACAAAGCAATGAGAGCTTTGGGTCACTGGACAGCCCTTCCTTAAACACCCCCTACACTGCAGAGGGTAAACGGCCGAGCAGTATCTCTTCCTTCCAAGATGAATTATTTACATAGAGTACTTCCACGGGGAAACACCCACAGGTTAGGACTGAGCGGTTGCTAGCAGGGTTTCTCGGGAAACTCGCGCTGAAGAACTGGAGCCCGAGTCACCTTCTCCCCCCGCCACGCCAGGCCTTTGCCGGCAGCCTCGGGCAGGTGCGTGCACCGCTCCTGCCGGCGGGTGCCAGCCAGGGCCGGGCAGCCCAGCCCGGGCTCTGCGGGCAGGGGCCGGCGGTGCCGCCGGCAGCGGGGCTCACCTGGCCGCCGGGCCGCCGCTGCTGCTGCCCGTTCTCCGTCAGCACCGCCAGCACGGCCCGGCCGCCGCTGCTGCGGAGGGCAGCGGGGCAGGACTCCCGCCGCCCCGCACGGCTCT
>VXBQ01011778.1:1286817-1318482 GCA_013400175.1 Phainopepla nitens | reverse complement strand
CCGCGCACCGGCTGCGCTCCGAACGCGCGGAGCGCAAGGAAGGGATGTGCGAGCGACAGCAGCGGCTCTGTGGGAACCGCTGGGCTCCGGCGTCTCTCTTTGATAAAGGACGAGCGAGAAAAAGGAGCTTTTAGTTCGTTTAAGGGTGGATTTGACTCCCGTGATAAATCCAAGCCAAGGGACAGCTAGGTGCCGACGTGGCTGTGCTGTTGCATGGCTAAGCAGCGCTCAGCTGCCCACACGGGAAACCTTCAGGCAAACATTCAGCGGTTCATTCAGTCAAACCACCAAAGTTTGTCACCAGAGGTGTGGATAGTAATATACGCAGCACGTGTGCTCGGTTTGTGGGAAGGCTGTGGCCATGCTGGGGAACACGATTAGATTTCTGAAACGATCTTTGCAAACTGGAGAGATGTTCGGGAAAATCGGGATGCTCCTGAAGAACAAGTGCAAGGTCAAAGCCAGTGGATGCAGAAATGCGGGATGTGGAACAGCCAAGTAGGTAGCAGATCCGTGAAGAAGATTCGGGAGGTGACAGTGAACCTCAGCCTAAGCGTGATTCACCAGGGTCATGGCTGTCTGAGCAGGAACAAACAGAAGTATAGCCTGTGTGGCACATAAGCCGTCTCAAAATCCACTGTGAAGACAAAAGAGCAAGAAGCATAGCAGCCGAAACCTCAGCATGAGATTTATGTTAGATACCAGAATTGCAGTGCCCCAGAAGAGACAGCATGGGAAATTTCAGAATTTCCTTTGTTGCAGATTTATAAGACCAAATTAAAGAGAATTTTGTCAAAACTCTCTGTGCCTTGGCAGTGATGATACTTCTTGACATGCTCTCCAGGGATTAAAATATAGAAGCTATGATCCAAAATTTAGATATATCAAGCAGAGTCTTATGCCAGAATTGGTTTTTGCAGTTCTTGTGATCCAATCTGCATGAAAGGGCTGTATTTTTTTTTCTTCACACTTCTCTTACACTTATTTTTTAACCAACCTTCTCTGAACCCCCAAAAGGGGGTTACCATAAGGGATAAGTGGTATATCTGAAGGTGAAAAATATTACTTGTGTCTGATCCATTGCTCATAACACACTATTTTTCCTTTTGGATGGGAGGGGCTCCATGTCCTTGCAGCAACAGGGTTGTAAGCAGGTAGTTACTATAGTGGCTCTGTTGCAGCTAGATGTATGGGCAAAGGCAAGTCAGGAGAACAGAAGATTATGCTCTATGTCCTTGTTCTTCTCTTTCTTTAATTTCTAACCCCCACATTTTCACAAGGAACACTTCACTTGGGGGCAGTTATTTAAACATTTTCATGCAAAGTTTTAATTTCTGAAAAAAAAAATTAGTCTAGTTGCCAGCCTTTGAAATCAAATACTTGCCTAAGTGGAACTTTAACACTCCTTACCTGTTTTTTTTTTTGATGGGATCACCAAATTCATCTTCAGTCAGTGAACATTCTTTATATCCAAGTACCCATTATGTCTTTATTGCATTTAGACAGAACATAGGAACCTCAGCTATCTAACAGATGACTTATTCATCTTTTTATGTATGAGCAGTGTATGGCTATCCTCACTAGTCATATAATGCATTAATGTAACTGAAACGCCTCTCAAATGCTTTTAATGCGGTTATCTAAGCTCCAGTTTCTCAGGAACTCTTTGAAACAGCCCAGTATGGATTAGTACCTGAGGGAGGCCAGTGAGCTTTGCCAGCCACTACTTGATTGTAGCAACAAATCAAATAAAGCTTTGGGCTATTAGTCATTTACTTCTGAGCTTCCCTGTGTGCTTGAGAGGAAGCTGAAGCCTTCCTGAGTGGACTCTTAGGGCTTCTTGTAGTAATCACTGTCTTACTGATGATTTCTAGGAAGACAGAGAAGGCAGCAATTCCTGACTTGGCGAGGATGCTTCCTTCCTCTGTGACTCTGGAAAAGATAGTGTTAAAGCACTCTGTCTCTTGTCTTGTCAGTCTTTCCTAGTTCCTTAGTTCTTTCTCCTTTTTGCAGTCTTTGCTTCAAATGTTGTCCACCTTTGGTGTTTTTTTCAGCTGGAGGGTCTTATTCCATGCTGTGGGAACAGGCACTGGTTCCTGCTTTTTCTCTGAGAATCACTGTTAATTCCCAGTTTTTACACCACAAGCTCTGCACAGGCTTGAGTTCACAATCCGGGGCATGGATCCCTCTGCCCATAAATTAAACCACTGTCAGCTGTCCCCTTCTCTCTTCACCCTTTGAAGTATTTTTGGGTCCTTAATGTGCTTTAATCCCTAGGCTTTCAGCTTGGCCTAAATAGTTATTTGGCCTGGAGTCTGGGAGTAGCATCTTCACTGACAATAAAACAGCCATAGTCTTACAATTAAGTGCAAGTGCAAGATGAGAAGCAGTTCATGGAAGACTGTTGTAACTTCCCAGCCTTGCTCCTCTAAGTCTCACGTTGAATTACAACATGATACTCATATAGGAGAACCCACTCAGGCAGGTTAGACTCAGTTACAATGACTTTGGCCAGGTCACATTCAATATTTGACAAGTCTTTCCAGACCAATGCATTGAGCAATCACACAGCAGGTCCATGAGTGCCATAGACTCTTCTGAGGTCAGCTTTATGGCAGAGCCACAATGGAAGTCCCCCTGAATAAGAATTTGATGCACAGCTGCATAACACCCTGGAAAATGTTCTGTGGGAGCAGTCTCAGAGTCAGAAAGTTTCTAAAAAGAATTATGAAGTCTCCTTAACATTGAGAGCAGTGTCTGTGCTCAGTGACCTGCAAGGTCCCATCAGGACCTTGTTGTATGGTCTTAAAGTAGCAAAGCAGTGGAGAACATGACTTCTCTCACATGGCTATGGTTCCTTGGGTTGTGAAAAGTCCCCTGGCTGCAGTGTGTTCTAATTATCCTACCAGTAAATTAATTTCACATTACTTAAGAATACGTGGACTGTATAATGTGTTTGGGTGTTTTTCTGAACCACCAAAATCAAAAAAATGGTTAAGAAGTAAGATATAAGTGCAGGACTCAGGGGTTGTTGGCCAAATCATACAGACAAGACCAAGACATAGTCTTGGTTGAGCCACCAGCTCTCCATATACAGGGTGATAGATCACTTTGCATGTCTGTACTGGGCATGTGGCACAGGCCCAAACCAGCACTCAAGTGCAAGCTTACCTCGTATTCTTCTGCATGAAAGCCTGCAGAGTCAGCACTGAGTTTGGGCAACTCTGCAGCCCAAAAGCTCTGTGCCCCCAAGCACTTAACAGACAGGATCACATATCACTGGTAGTCTGCAATCACAGACACAGTCTGCGTTGCATGGCTCATGAGAATGCATTAAAAAGGGACAGAAAATGTGCACTGCCATGCAGTTCAGTCATCTGTGCTGTACAGTTGTTGGTACAACTGACACAGTCCCTGCTGCTGCAGCAGGTTGTGTTTTTCAACAGTTTGTAAGCGTAATCCAAAGGTTAATATGGCCAGTTTTTCTGAGCATGAGTTCTTAAGTGTAGAAGAAATGGTCTGAGAGTAAGAATTGTGTCTGTTCCAGAAGCTCAAAAAAGGCCATAACTGGAAAAAAGATTGTCAGGATTCAATCAAATTAGTCATCTGCCGTCCGGTGTCCTCTAATCATCTCGTGTTTCTCCTTTTGCTGTTCCTTAACTTTTCCAAATGCCTGTAGCTTCCGCAAAGTTACGCTGGCCTTAATAAAAAAGTAAAAGAAAACAGGGGCAATAATTTATTCTGTTACCTTATAATGTTACAGGCAAAATGAGGGCAGAGATAAAAAGGAAGAAAACAGTGTTTAAATCAGTTTCAAAACACTAAACTGCTTTTCTTTAATATTTTAGGAAAGTTTTAGAAAAATAACTGAGTCCTAGAACATAGAAAATATATTGGGATGTTTATAATTTTATTTTTACTAACCCTTAACATAAACTTAATAGTGCAGGTTGAAGTGATTATCTAGTGTTAATTAGTATCATTTAAATAGGGCTACATGTATGCTTTTCAGCTGAGGCTATGTGTAATATTTACCTTTAATTTAAAAGACGTAAAAGGAAGTAATTTCTTCCAATTGATGTGTTTCTTTTAACTGTTGCTTATGCACACCTGATATTAGGCACACTTGACTTTAGCATCTCTGTTTCCCCTCTGTGATGTATCTGTGAATGATGTCTACATAACTTTAATCATAATGCATCAGTATTCCTTATACTTCTTTCAAAAAATACCTTATATTTCCTTTCAGAATAATTCAGTGATCAAATTTTCTCTCATAAATTTACTAGTGTGTTCTGTTAAGCTAGTTCCACTAGGTTTCATGCACTAAACCTTTCAGTTATAAAAAAGAAAGCAATTAAACCACCATATACAATTTTATATTGGGCAAAGTTATGATTTCTCCGTGTGTATTGGGCTGTGCTGTCATACAACTTTTGCGTATTTTTAAATATCCTAGCTTTATAAAATGAATTAACTCCAAGGGTTAAAGCTATCTTCCTAAACAGTCCTAAATTAGTAACTCCCACTCATTATGTGTATGATGGCACATTATCAAATCTGAGAGCTGGAAAGTGAACTGAGTGATATTCTTGAAGACAAATCATCAGCCAGTGGGAAAGGTTCATATTGCTTGGCTTGCAGGATTAATCAAACAGCCTATTTTGTTACATAGAGTGCTGTGAGACAATCCCTGATTCTGGCTATACTGCATACCATTATAACATATGTATCAAATGTAAAGTGGGCATGACGGGAGACAATAAATGTAGGATCTTGTTAAGTAGAATGTTATTGAAAATCCATTCTGCAGAAGAGCCCAGAGACAACCATGTGAAGCTAATATAAGGAGAGCTGTGATGATCCCAGAGCAGCTTTCAAAAGCAGATTCCTGTTTCCCAGATGTTGAATGTATTCAGTTGCAGTACACAGTCTGTGTTCTTGGCAAATGCAGTGCAAGGTAAAATGTGGGATTTGCTTGAATTGTGCACGTACAAATCCTCCATTGCTATAGGAAACAGAAATAATCTGTTCAAGTTGCAGGGTGTCAGTGAAAGGAAGCAGCAACAACTCATATGTCCCAGACAAAGCCATTAGCATCTTGTTGCCTCAACATCAGGACTCTTGTTTGTGTCTCCTGTACTTGCAGCTGTGTTGTACGTAGTGTGGCTGATGCTAGGAGAAGCCTGATGCACTCTGTTATCCCAGTAGGCTGCCTAAGCTTGGAGCACAGCTTGCCTGCAAATCCCATTGCCCTCATGCTAGATAATACAGGGACTCTTCAGAAACAATCCTTTGCCACTCTGTCTTAAGTATGATATTAGGCAGAGCTCACTTCAGCGAGCAGTGGAACCTACCAGTGTGTCACAGAGCACCAGCTGATGCCCACAGCAGGGAAGCAAAGCCTAAAACCTTGGACAGCTGCAAGATTTTCCCCTTTGGGGTTGTAACAATCCTAACCAGAAGACTATGGTGCTTCAGAGAGTTAGCAATCCACGAGGAGTGTCAACCCAAGCAGGCTGTGCTGCCCTGTGCTGCATGTACAGCCTGTCCTTCAGGATAAACTCAGCAGGCTGATGGTAACAGAGGAGCCCACAGGCAGCTCCCACTGCATGTTTCCAATTACACCACCTGTGTGGCCTTGGCATTATCTTAAAGAAGAGCAGCAAGTTGTCATTGAGCATACAGTGGTTTGACAACAGAAATGATGAATACATTATTTTTTGTCTAAGAAAATTCTATAAGAAGTCTCAAAACCAAAATGTTAGGGAACCTTTCTACAGGATGGAACCTGTAGCATAGCCCTGAGTAGAGGTCTGTGAGATGCTGCCTGGCTCAGGGCTCCCAGCATCTGAAGGGATGTAAGATTACATATATTCTTTCTGTTTCTCGTGTTAGCTCTAGAAAATGGTGGTTTTACCAATAGCTTATGGAGTCTGAGTGCCTTTCTTACTGGATCATAAGGTACACTCAGGTAGTACTGGATCATAAGGTACATTCGGTGCCTTGTGCTACAGGTTAGCAGCAGAATAGCCTAAAGTTGACCCCAAAAATGTTTCTGAATCAAGTGGTGTAAAAGGTGACAAATAAAGCTCCAAAGAGTTCCAGCTTTGGGGTTGCTTCTCCACAGCAGTCTGCTCCCGCTAGTTTTGTGACTATGTAGGATACTCAGTACTGCTGCAGTAACTCCCATTTCACCCAGAAGTACAAGAAAATGAGCTCTTTCAGTAGCAAAACAATAACAGAACATAAACTATACCCTTTAGTGCTGCATGTGAAAACATCAAACTTAAAATGAAACATTTTTTCTAACCATATTTTATTCCCTTACAAGCTTCTCTGTATCGTAAAGCAGCTGATAGCAAGCTTTAGCACTGTGCATGTTTTAAATTGATGTCCTTCACAGAACATTAATATCTCAACTCTGTTTTTCATTTCAGAACTACACAGGAAAACACCCATAACTTTGAAAGAACCTTGAAATGGTACTGCATAATTCAGAAACAGCCATTTCTGAATTCTTCAAATCACTCTTTTTAATAACCATCTAGCTCCAGTGCCAGGTTCTTCTGCGAGGTATTGCTGAAGTGAATGCTGAAATGCCCTTGTTGTATAACAGGTCTTTTCTCAGTCATGCCCCTAATTTATGGTCCCTATACTTATGGCATCTGTTACTCAGCTGTTATTGACAGGTAGTGCTCATTTCTACTTAGAAGCTGATAGTTGAAAACTTTCAAAAGAAACTTGTATTCTGACTTGGTAATCATGTGGAAGCTGACTCTTGGGAATTGTTTCTTGGGTTACAAATCACAAACAAGTTCTCAGAGTGCAGCATCTCGACAGAGCCAATCATATCCTGGGCTCTATCCAAAGCAGGGTGGCAGTAGGGTGAGGGAGGAACTCTGCTCTGCTCTGCTCTGCTCTGCTCTGCTCTGCTCTGCTCTGCTCTGCTCTGGTGAGACCCCACCTGCAGTGCTGCATCCAGCTCTGGGGTCCCCAGCACAGGAAGGACATGGACCTGTTGGAGCAAGTCAGAATAGGCCACCAAGTTGATCAGACGGATGAAACCCCTCTCCTATGAAAAAAGGCTGAGAGAATTGGAATTGTTCAGCCTGGAAAAGAGAAGGCGCGATCTAATTGTGACCTTCCAGTACCTGAAGGGAACTTACAGGAAAGAAAGAGAGACATTATTTATGAGAGCATGTAGTGACAGGAGAAAGGGTAATGGGTTCAAACTGAAAGAGGGTAGGCTTAGATTAGATATTAGAAAAAATAATTCTTTACTGTGAGGGTGGAGAGACATGGGTACAAGTTTCTCAAAGAAATTGTGAATGCCCCATCCTCAGAGGTGTTCAAGGCTGGGTTGGATTGGGCAGCCTGGTCTGGTGGAAGGTGTCTCTGCCCATGGCAGGGGAATTGGAACTAGATGATCTTCAAGATCCCCTTCCAACCCAAACCACTCTAAGATTAAAAGAATAATTTTTTGCTATCAGTTCTACTTGCTTGTGTTAGTAATTCAAATGTAGTGGTGTGTCTATATAAAGCATAAGAGTTTTGTGTGCTTGACTAGTTGAAGATTTGTAACAAAAATTTGTAGTAATAAAACAAAATTTATAGTACCAGCAACAGTAATCTTGGAGAATAATTTTTTATATTTGTTGTTTGGAAAAGGAGGTGCAATGCTCAACTTCTACAGTAATGTGAAGGCAAAGGTGATTCATAAAGGCTTCAGCTCAGCACAACAAAATCTCAGAACAAAAACAAGGCATGTTTTGGTTTTGGAGGAAATGATCAAAATGACAACTATTTATCAAAATGAATCATGACTAGTAACTGTTGCTTTGCATGCAAGATTTGGCAGTGCTGGAATCTGGCAGTGTTTTAACTAAACTGGAAGAGTGGCTGTCCTCTGAACTCTATGCCTTACTTATTAAGTACATGACTACATGCCACCATGCATGGGTGAAAGAAGAGATTAGGCAGAGGATGCCACTGCCAGGTGGATTCATGTCCCTGGCACTCTTTCTCCTGCTTTCCCTAGAAGTCAGTGATTAGACTCATTCAAACTGTTGGATGAGCTCCAACATGAGACATCAGATGATCCATGTGGATTCCATAACCTGTGAAGCAAATAGGCTGTACTGTACTGATCATACCTGGAGCACTGCAGTCTTGCTCTTTTCAAACTAAAGAAAAAGAAAAGTGCACTTTGTCACAAACTATATACCAGGATATAAGCCCTATGGCCAGGACAGTGTGTTGAAAGAAGAAACAGAAGTAGCCAAACTCTTCCATTACTTGGAGGGTTCCCCTGCCTTTTTGATTTAATTGGAATACCTTGTGGTTTCTCCACAGCGTAGCGGAGAAATTTTAGTTGGCTCTTGATTATCTGACTAAATTAGTTAATGACACTTGCTCACCGCAATTACACTTTGCCATTGCAATTATCTGAACTCTGCTGTTTCAAGTCACCTATTCTGTGTCTGTGTTCCTAATTACAGCATATTGTTTGTAGTAGACGTATGGCACAGCACTGCTGATGTACATACACAGCAGCTACTATTTAATGTAGCTGAGCTCCCACCTTCTTACTGCTTGCTGCATGCTTTGCCAGTGATAAATGATAGCCATTTTTCTCTACCACAGCAAGAACAGTGATTAAAACTCTAGATACCAATCTGATTTCACAGGTCACAGCTTTTCTGTGTAACCCGTTTCATGTTATAACTGATAGCAGCAAAAGGTCTTTCATCAGCCTTGTTTATTTATATTTGTGATTCACACTGACGATGACTTATAGAACATCTGTAATTGCAAGTGTATACCTCTCACAGCAATGCAATGCAGAGCTGCAAAAAATTACCTTGTAGGAGGGAGAGATATTAAAAGTCTAGTGTGAATAAAGAAATCCAAACAATAGGATAATCCAGTTACTAAATATAGAGCAAATCTGTATATAAACAGTGGAGGTGGGTAATTAATAGGAAAAAATAGAGGACTGGAGAATTCAGCACATCTATTTCACATTGTTTAAAATTTAAAAAGCCTATTCAGGTTGTCATCTTTTCTCCTTGGCTTGATAACAATTAATCTTGGCTACATCTTGGAAAACTGAGAAGCTCTGAGATCACAGAGTTTGAATTTCCAAATTCAATCTAGTGACAAATAACTCCATAATGTAGAAAACATAAGGATTTTAATAGGGAAAAAACAGTGTCTGCATATTAAAAAGGGGTTAAAAATGTCAAAGGGATGCAGAACAGGATAAAGGCTAGGAAAAAAACGTGGAAGTTTTTGTATAAAAAATTTAAAAGAGTCTTATAGGAAGAGATTGAAATATCTTAACATCTTACTAAGCAGAAGACAGAAGGATGACAGGATTGCATTAGGATTCCCCTGGGAGGAAGATACCAAGCCTGCAAAACCCATTTATTCTAGCAGACACTGAGATAATAAGATTCAGTGACAGGTACCTGAAAACAGTCAGATTCCAATTAGACATAAAGCAAATGTTTGTAACATGACCCATTAGAGCAAGCCCCCAGGGGAAAGTGGGATGTCTTTCAAGGTTTTCAGTGTGCCTTTATTTAAGGTGTACATTTTCCAAAACCATTCCTGCTACCGGACTGTATACTGGAGTAACTGGGGAAAAAAAAAGATTTTGGTATGATAATAGGAAGCTCAGTGAGATAATCTATCAGACCCTTGGCCTTTAAGATCAAAACAAGTCATCCATGAAAATTAGTTCCTGCAGAGCTATGTTTGGGCTGTAGCATCACTGACTGAATGACTCCATAAGTTTTCACCTGCTATTTTTTTTTTCTTTAACTAATTCTTTATGCTGGAAGCAGCTCTTTCCTCAGAAAACATAGCAACAAACTTTCCTCCCTTCTTACTCTGGACAGTTGAGAGATCAGTGTCTGTTCTGTCCTCCAGTTGCTGCCTTCTCCTTGTTTTCATCCTTCCCTACTTTCCATCCCAGAAGCCAACCCATGTCCTGTTTTCAGGTAGTTAATAGGCATCTATTGGTTGTCTCTAAAGCCTGGGAAAACTTTATCTCTGATACTCTCCTGAAAAGATAGAGACATCTGAGAGGTGAGCAAACTGTAGCCATTTTAGAATCCTGTAAGGATTCATTTGTTAGCCAGAAAAAAAAATATAATTTCAGTTTATCTCTAGCTCACAGACTACCACTGGGGTACTGATAAGATAGTGAGAAATAAATGCCTTTCTTGAAAAAGAATATACTATCAGAGACAGTACTTACAGAGCTCTTTCATTTCTTGAATTTAGGTTTCCTTTTAGTGTCTAGTATTCAGATTGCTTTTTAAAATTTTTATGCATGCTTAGTGCCAAGAGAGTAGAGGGCTCTTATTTTTTTTACCAGTTTTTCAGGGTTTCAGATCTTATTTTCTGACAGCAATGCATGGTGGCCCTCTTCCGGCATGTATTTGGTGCACTGCAAAGAGCTTTATACCTGATTCTTGCAATGATCTCAGCACCAGGGTGAAGAAGACATGAAATCTCACTGTTTCAGGGTGCCTTTGGAGCTGGATACCCCAAAACAAGCCATAAATATCACTATTTTCCTCTTCTCCTGTAAGTAGCATCTCCTTCTTGTTCATTTAATGTCAGTATTCCTTTTGGAGCATGGTAATGGTGAATGGCCCAGTGTCTGTCATGGCTGGGACAGCTCCTCTGCACCGCTGCCATGCTCAAGCACCATGTTCCCCTTCAGGGTCCCTCCCCAGCACATGGTGCCAGTGTGGATATTTGGTAGTCCCTGAATATGTTCTTCCACCAGAGACCATCCAGACACAGTCCGGGATGCCATTTTTCCTCTAGAATCCTGAAGATGAGTTACTACTTTGTGGTTGTACAGAATACCTTTCTAGATTCTCTGTGTGCTGAACTTAATCAGCCTGAGATACAATATTTAAAAAGCTATTTTGATCAGTAAAATGTATTAACTCCTTTACTGATTCTACTGATCTATCTTACAGCACTACTATTTCTCATCTGTTATGAAACACTTAATAAATAACAATGCATAAAGTGAAATAGGAAGCAGTTTCAAGGTTTTCTGAATGGACAATATTCCAAAATTATATACATGGAGAACCGTGTATAGGAATTTTCATTGAAATAATATGATTTTGTGAGGAAAAAAAAAAGACCCAACAAATATGTTTGGGCCAGTTTTAACTAAGCTTCTGGAAACTTTATATAAAGACAGAGCAACCAGCCATTCAGTTTGCATTTTCAGGGAACTGTGGTTACAATAAGCTATTAGCAATGCCAGGACTTTCAAGGGTCAAGAATCACAAAGTCTCAAAATCAGTTAGGTTGGGAGGGAGCTCCTGAGATTGTCTAGTTCATCCCCCTTGCTCCAGCACAGTCAGCTGCAGTAGGTTGCCTGCCCTCTGCCCAGCTGGGTTTGAATCATCTCTGCAAATGGAGACTCCACATCTTCTCTCAGCCATGTGTTGCAATGTTTGATCATCTTTACAGTAAAAAAAAAAAAAAAAAAAAAAAAAAAAAAAAAAAAAAAAAGTCCTTTCTTGTGATCAGGTGGAATTTCCTGTGTTTCAGTTTATGCCTGCTGCCCCTAGTCCTGTTATTGGGTAGCATGGAGAAGAGCCTGGTTCCCTCTTCTTTATTTTATCCCATCACACTTTTATACTCATAGGTGAGATTCCCCCAAGGTTTCTTTTCCCAAGGCTGAAAAGTCACAGCTCTCTCAGCCTTTCTTCATCTGTCATGTCAGATGCTCCAATCCCTTAATCATCTTTGTGGCCCTGGGCTAGACTCACTCCAGAAATCTGTACCTTGTACTGAGGATTGCAGAACTGACCCAAGTGTGGCATCACCAATGCTGAGTCAAGAGGACAGATCACCTCCCTCAACCTGCTGGCAATGTTCCATCTAATGCAGCCCAGCCACTGGCCACCCTGGCAGCAAGAGCACGTGGCTGCCTTGGGGTAACCTTGCATCAGGACCCCAAGATTTTTCCCTGTCAAGCTGCTTCCCTGTTAGTCAGGTCCCAGCATATACTTGTTCCCCTCACATGCAGGACTTGGCATTTCCCTGTACTGAACTTTGTGAGGCTTTTGTCAGCCCATTTCTTCACCCTGCTGAGGTCCTTCTGAAGGGCAGCACACCAATTCTCTGTATCAGTGACTCCTCCCTATTTTGTATATTGCAAACTTGCTAAGGGTGCACTCTTCCCATCATCCAGGTTATTAGTGAGGATGTTAAAACAGGGTTGGCCTCAGTACTGACCTCTAGTAGTGATTTGCCTCCCTCTGGACTTGGTGACAATGACTACAGTCCTCTCAGCCTGCCATTTCAGCCAGTTTTCAATCCACCTCCTTGTCACTAGATCTCACTCACAATCAATTCTGAAGTCTTCATGGACATGGCACATGAGAATACTTTTTCCAAGGCTCACGTTTCTAAATACACCTGTGATTGATGTCCTAAGGCATTGTAACAAACCTATCTACTTAGTTTTTGGGTACTAAAGTGATTCTCAGAACCCGCTGGATGCCTTCAAATCAAACTATATAAAAATGTTACAGTACAAAGTGCTAAAGGGTTTGTAAGCATTGAGCAGGGTACTTCATAGTAGGGAATAGTACAGTTCTTGAGAGCCAGTAAATATATTTTTCATTCAGTGTCTGCACAAACATAACTTTTCTTCAGAAAGTCATGTCAAGATTTTAAAATGTAATCTAAAGCTCTTACAAGAATATGAAAATAGGTAAGAATAAGAAGATAATAAGTACATGACAGTCTTCCTAGCAGATCAGTGGTTCATCTAATTGAACAGCCTACCTCAGGCATTCTCATTATATTCCAGATTTCTGGTCATGATAGTGACCAGTGACATATAAATCAGAGAAAATGTACTTGTAGTCCAGATATGAAAAGTATAGCATGTCTCATTGAAAAACTATCTTCTCTTAATGACAAGAGAAATTTATGTTCTCTTGCAAGTGAAGGGAACATCTCATTTCAAACTTCGAGCCTAAAGACTGAAAACCTGAGTCACCTCAAGAGGTGCCTTTCTCCTTCCTTTGGCTACAGACAGAGTCTCTCAACAGATCATGGGAGATGAATACAATCTCTTGTGATTAATTTGTAGCTAGAAGCATATGAATGTCTAATTTTTTCAAAATCTAAAACTAAACTCTCAGACTGTCATATCTGATGGCAATAAGTAATATGTATTCAGTATTTAGAAATTATACTGTTATATTTTCTCATGTGGGAACGTTATTTCTGCTTATATTCTCTTAAGACGAAGTCCATGCAAGCTTTTCATGCTCTTTATACTTTTTAACAGGTCAAAGACAATTGTTACTTTCTTCTAAAATAGGAAAGGGCACTAATAGCTCGCCCTGTGTACCCAGAAAGTTCAGTGTCTCTGGATTTTAACACTGTGAAAGATTTGACAATGTTTGGCCAAACTTCTCCCTCTAACATGTTAATGGAGCCAGGTTGCTTGTTACAAATACCACTCTGACTTCTTTTAGACATTCACATGTAGCTATCCAAGGCTATTGCAACACTCCAAGTAATGTCAGAGTCATGCTGCGACTGCAATTAACTATTCTTTATTTTTTTTTTTTTTTGCCATTGAAAAGTTGTGTTCAAGATGTGCTCAGACAGAAGGGAAAAAACACCCTCTCAAAGTGTTAATTAAAGGTTTTATTAAAAGCATACAAAAGACTTGAAACGTAACCAAGCAAACAATCACTGTTCTCTCACCCTAGGAGAAGGGAGAAGAAAGAATTCCAGTGGCAAGGAGCTTAGTTGCTTTTGACAAGAAGGGAAACACAGGCCTGCTAATTAACAGTGCAGTTAAAGAAGGGTGAGCGGGTTGTTGCCAAATGTAACCCCAGGGAAAACTGTAACTGCTGTAATCAAGGGAGTTGTTTACCCAGTCAATAAAAACAGGCTGAAACAAATGACATGACGCTCTGAGTAACTGTGGGCTGAGAACAGGGAGTTACCCAGGAACCTGGCGCTCCCTCTGTCCTGAGGAGCTCCCGGTGATGCAGGTACTGGACTGAGGGTATGCTGTGTTGCATGGGCAGTGCTGGGCACTGAGCTTGGATCTCATCCCTGTGAAATAAGAGAAACACCAAAGTGAACATGTCTACGTGCTATGAATAGCCAAAGGGAAATGATGGTCTAAAAACTCCTCAGGTATTGATCTGAGTCAACATTCAGGCTACCAGGTGTTGAACTGGGCTGCACCATCTTGGATTTTTTAATGAATCTCAGAAGATTTGTGTCTTCATCTAACTGTACCTGGAGAAGAAATGAGGTTTTCCAGTTATTAATTTATTTATTATTGATTTATTGAGTTATTTTTTGAATTGGGACTTCATTAAAGAGCTAGAGGGCCTTTTTCACAACATCTTTCATTTCACAGCATCTTTCAGTGTCCAAAAAAAGGAAAGAAAATCACTTTCATAAATCTCAATCCAAAAGTGATTGGGCATGCCTCAAAAAGGCAAAACTACTATCTATGCCTTGGCTGCTATTTAGAAGGATACCAGAAAATGCCCCAGATTTAGAGCTTGCCTGGCTTCCCTGGGCCACTCAGTGTTAAGTAATTCAATGTCAGTGTTGAGTCCAGTCCTATGTGCACAGTGAGAGACATTGATAATAAATCAGCTAAATATAGGTTTGCTTTTTCCTTCCCCATCTATATTAGATTACCCAGAACATCTGCCATAGCCTCACATCACCATCTGTAGGCTCATTCCTACATTCTTGATGTCTTGATATCAAGATGGATCAGTGACAAAAGGCAGTTAAAATAAAGCAGCAGCTGCATATTTGAAGAATACTGAATACAGTTGGTTGTGGTACCAATTAAAATCTTAGTGCATATAAACAATTTCTTTCTTAGCTTCAGAAATATTATTGTGTTGAATCTTAAAGCCAGCTCCAGGTAATATGTGACCAGATTTTAGATTCTTTGGTACTCCACATAAAGAGGGCTCTAAAAATGCAGAGGTGGTTGTGTGAGTAAGATGACCAGGATCAACAAGGATTTTAAGGACTTGGAGTGCCATATCATAGCATTCCTCTAAAAGTGCATTTTTTATTCACTTTGATGTAGTCTTCTCAAACTCTACTACCAAGAAATCCAGCCAGTATTTTTTGGGTGATGGCAGCCAAAGTAACAAGTAACATCAAGGTGAATCTGGAATTGAAATTATTGCCTGCTTTTGGTTGTCTGAGTACCTGTGTCCATGCTGAAGTCTCTGTGGACACAAAAGATCAGTTTCCAAGCAGATTCCACACCATGAAAGACACTTCTGAGATCACCTGTGCACACGTGCCAGGTGTGAGTAATTGTGCTGAGCGCTACTCTCCCTCTCTTGTTTTCACAGGTGTAGCAACTACATGGTTACACCAATGCAAATGAGTAGAGGATGACACCCAGCAGATGTGACTGACCTAATTTTCTCATCCACACAAGTGGGAAGTAATCAGTGGGAACAACTAGATTTATAGTTGTGGGAAAAAAGCATTGAAGGCAAATGAAAGATCTGACCTAGCTGGAAAATCTATCTGTAAATCCATCAGTGAACTCTTTGGGTTTTTTTGCTTCCCTAGAAAATAACTAGAAGCAAGGTTCCTAAGTACCAGGGGCAATGATAGAGCAATTAAAATGCCAGAAATTTTAACACTGTATAATGCTTGCCATAAAGGCTGTCCCCATGAGGCCCAGCTGCTAATGGGTGTTTGTTCATAGGGCTGGTGGATCCATTGTCTCCAGACAGGGCAGCAGCCTTATCATAGACCTTTGACTACTAGCTCATAATAAGCTTCACCTCCACATGCCACAGGCACTGCTGCAGCATGGAGAAGATGTAGAGATCAGAGGGAAATGGGGCAAACATCAGATCAGCATAAACCCAAAGGAATGGCTAGCAGCAGACAGTTCCAGCTGAGCTGGGTGTTCAGTTACTGTTATTTAGGCTTTCTGTGAAGCAAATACTGGGTAAGAGACAACTTCAACATCATATAATCCACACAGCTTTTAATTGGAGCATGGTAGCAATGGCACCTGCTCACAGCACACATCAATCTCATCTATAAGTACTTCCATCATTGCAGAACACAGTTACAGCTGTCTCCTAAAAGTATATTATTTTGTTGAGTGATGAATGACATTGTGAAATATTACCTATAATCAGCACCCATTATGGCAAAGCTCATTGAATTTCTGACAAATCTAGTGTTGACAGCACTTTAATTTTGTTTTATTGCCTTCTTTTATCTACACAATTTCTATCTCTGGTTTACAGTTAATAATGAAAAACAGCAGATCTGCACTGTGCTTGAGAATCAGAAAAATAAATATTCATCTTTTTAAAAGTCTCTGATTTAAGCCATAGGAACAGTGGGTACTAAACAACACATTCATTGAAAAGGTGATTAATGTTTAATAAAACTGTCAAGTGAAATAAACCAATCTCCTTGCAAAAATTTCCATTTACCAGGTGTCTGGACTTCAGCTGTTAAAAAATTCTTTCCACAGTCTGCTTAAATGTGTAGCAGACTAATGTTGTGGCTGCCAAGACACAATTCAGTTTTTTAGCATGATCTGTTGAAGCTTGCTAATAAAGATTGCTGAAACAACATATTCAGAAGCCACTATAACAAGTACTAAGTAGGATAAATGCATTTTTACTTAATTAACTGCTAAAAACATTCCTATCTCTCACTGTCCAAGTTAGAGGTTGGAGCCTCTGGTCTTTCACCCCTGGCTTCATAGAAGATGTGATTCTCCATCCATCTGGTCATCTGCAGATGTCCAAACTACGTTGCTGTCTGTCTGACTTGATGGAGCTTTGCAGCATTTTTTACAAATGCATATGATTATACAAAATCCAAGGCAGAAAGAAATCAAACACATACATATGGATATAAAATCTATAGTCTCCCTAAAATCTGTAGTCCCCACAACCATCTGAAACAACTTCATATCACAAGACTCTGTTAAACTTCAGAAATTGCTTGTTATTAGTGGATTACTAATTATTAATTGATTTGCTATGCTCCTATGCTCACTACATAGGAAATTAAAAGAAGGACTTACAGCTAAATCTACAATGGCTTTTGTATCTTGGTATTATCTGAGACATCCTGTCCTCTCTCCACATTCTTCCCAATGATTATTCCTTTTGCTTGAAACTCACTTTAAATTGTATTGCAACCTCTTCTTGGGAAGAGGGTGGATATCTCTGTGTGTCTGTATTAGCTCAGCTTCATGTGTGAATTTTGTGTTTCACACACAGGTACTGCTACTATGGCTAAATATACATATATCAAAGAGCTCTCTCAATGGGGCAGCATTAACTTCCCCTGCAAAAGTTCAAAACAAGGATAGTAAAACATGCAAAATTAAAAGATTGTACAAATGTCTTGAATTTTTAATTTTTCCATACTTTCTCTGTGCTTATGACATAATGTGTGAATTTACACAAGGCTTTAATTAGAACTAGATGGTGAGAACTGGAAAGCTTTATGAAAACACACCCATCTGCAATTTTATCTGGAAAGTCCTAAAGATAATGAGATAAACTTCATATTTTTTCTTCCCTTGTGTGTGGCTTTTCAATAATAGTGCCAACATATATTGTACTATGTACAGCATTATCTGTACAAACCCACCACAAGGTAAGAATGTAAGAAAAATAAGATATGCTACATTTAAGAAAAAATAATTTTGTTTCCTTATGCTTTTGACAATGCTTTTGAAAAGAGTGTGCATAGCTTCTTAGTAATGAACATGCATGACTTTTTCATCATACAGAAATCAGGCTTTGTAGCAAGATCCTTATTAACCGGTAATGCCTGGAATTCTGCAGAATGCATTGCCAAAGCATCACAGCCTTGCTACGTGGAGCAGGGCTACCATTGAGATTAATTCCTCCCCTCTCACACCCATAAACACCCACGGTTTGAACCTGCTGCCTGGTTGCTTTGATCAAGATTGCAGAGTTATTCTTTCTTCTTTTCTGGCTTAACCAAAAAAATCCACCAAAAAGCCAAGAAGGGATACTAAGATAAAACAAGTATTTCCAGGAGGGTGCATTTATTTTATTCTGTAACAAAGGAATTTCTTTTTTCATTTTTTTTCTGAGGACTTGTTTTAAGACCATCAAGAAGTGTGGGAAACAACAGCTTAGGTTCATAAAATTGTTAGTGCTGGTGGTGACAGTGCTGAAATAATAAGCAGGAGAAGGAACTTCAGTTTAATGACCTGGGCCACGAAGGGCTCTGTGCTCATTTTGATTTCTGTATGTTAAACATCTCTCTCTGAAAAAGCTATATTTAGCAAAAGTTGTGATTTTTTATGCTGGGAGTGCTGTCTAGACCAGGAGTAGTCACACTTTAATTCTTGATCTACATTGCCTCAATGGCCTAGAACAGTCTTGAGGCAGGCCCCCATGGGGCTAATAGTGCTAAGGAGATTGAATTCTCCATGGTGGGAAAAAGCAAACCACCATGTCCTGCTAAGACTGCCATCACTAACTAACCCTGCAAAATGAAGTGCTAGAATGCTGGGAGAGCTGTTGCCTACACACTGGTCCCAAAGCTTTTCAGCTTTGGAGATTCTGATATGCAGCTTGCAGGGTCAAGATCTTTTGGCTACCCACGTTTTTGAACATTTTGTTACTGCTTTTCTTCCCCCTAGGAGATAGATGTTTTGGATAGACATGTATAGAAATTGTTGCAGATAGTATTTTTCTTCTGCAAATCTTTCACTGCTGGATTGCCAGAAGGATGAAGCCCCTGGCCTCATGTTGGCTCAATATACCTCTATAATCCACAACCTCACACATATGGCATTTTCTCAGACCACCTTTTGCTGATTGAAGGAAGATAAAGGATACAATTTTTCCCTCTTGTGCTTTTATCACTGTTGGAACAAAGAGGTTTATTCTTGTTATCTCCCTCTGGTGAGCAAAAGAAGATAAACCACACAACTGAGAAACTCAAAGAAAAGCTGAGAAATGTAACTAAAAAGAAAAATAAAGAGCTGGCTGCTGCAAGGCACTGCAGGAAGGCAAAGCTGATGGGGTGCCCCAAGCACAGCACCCTCTCTGGGCCTAATGGATGAAGGTAATGTGAGAGGAAAGTAGTAAAAAGATGATAAGGATGTTTGTCTCCAGTGCTCTTTGGTCTTTGTTTTAGCATTTACCAGGCACCTTCTGTGCTGCTCAAATGTGTATCTAAATCTTAAAAAAATATCTATAGCTTTTTTGTTGTTGTTGTTGTTGTTATTAAAAAGTAATGGGTTTGCTCAGTCTATTTCAAAGAAATTGTTACTGAACCTAAATCTCTGTGTAGATTTTAGCCCTGCTGTAAGATCCAAAACACCTGGTTTTCTAACCTGCAGTGTATTTTACTAATAGACTGCAACACCTTTGTAATCCAAGACCAGAGTACAGCAGTGCCAGCCACACGTTCCTTCAGTTCCACAGCAAGTTGAAGCACTGCTGATGTTAGCTGCTGAAAACGCGTCCAGCTGATGTGCAATCATGCTCATTAGGACTAGCATACACATCAACTAATCTACAACTTGCAAAAACTCATACCAAAGCCAAATACATGGAAGGCCACTCTCTTCCACTGGTAACAGCTTCTCTAAGAAGTCCTTCATAAATGACTTTAAAAGCCACCTTCTCCATGCGCCTATTGACATTTGTGTATTGATCAGCATAGAATATTTATATGCAGCTTCCAGCTGATACTAGTCTCAGAAGAAAAGAGTCAATGAGTGATGCATATTGTTTCTTTACTTGCTGTCTCCAAGTCATAAACTGAGTGTTTTTCCAGCTTTAACTAGTAAACAGTAAAGTCATAGGATTTGTTTCCTTTCTGAGAACATAGGACACTAATTCTTAGTATAAGTTTAATTTATTAACACTTGAGTTGTTTGTATAGGTAATGTACATGAGGAGTACTAGTGTATTACTACTGAGTTTCTGGCTTAGAATTTGCTTGAAGGACAGAAAAGCAAATTCAAGGTGATGTCTAAGTGTAATTTAAACTGTAATGCAGTCTCCTAATAAGAGTTTATGTCTAGTCTGTGCAATGATGACTGCTGAAGCAGATAATACTGACACATCTAGAAAACTAAAGCAATAGAAAAGATGGTATCACCACATTATTCATTATTTTATGCCTTTTTCCAAAGGAACCAAACTAGGAAAAAGAATAGGGAGATAAGCAGGGTTTCAAAATCATTTTGGCAATGATAATAACTTACTTATTTAGGACACTTCATTCAAAAAAGTTTTGCACCCAGAGATTTTAATTAACTGCATACACCAGACAAAGGAATCAGAGAAACACAGCCATTTCTGAGGAGGAGCTCAAGCGATTGTACAGATAAAGGATGATCTGTGAAAATCAGCTTCTCCAGCTCATAAAGAGGACTAGCTGCTTATATCAAAGCTGCAGGGTCAGTGTAGGCAGCTGCCCCCCCAGGGCAGCGGGATGTAGCATGGGGAGAGGCTGGGAAATACAAAAAAAACCTTTTTAGCTCTTTAGGTCTTGGCGGGGGTGAAGCAAGATGTGGTTCATCAGTTTTCCAGCAACTGCTGCGGCAGGAGCTCCCACAGCACACACCTGCACACGATCTCACACACAGCCTCGTGTGCCCTTACACACTGAGCTGAGCTGGACCCTACCTGTCCCTGTCCCTGTCCCTGTCCCTGTCCCTGTCCCTGTCCCTGGCTGCCTGTCTGGGGCTCCCCCATTACCCCTCACTGCCACCCAGCACTCTCACAGCTGCCATCACTGCCTGACACCCCAGCTACTCCAGCACATCTGGCATCCATGGGCCTCATTCCTGCAGATTACAACTGTTACAGCAGACACACCTTCCTGCAGTTTTCCAAATTATTGATCCTGACTGTCACTTGTGCAAGAAATGCAGCTGCTTTGGCAAAGAGCAGTGCTGGAGTGCCTGCCTGAACCTCCCCACCACTCCTGGACTTTCTCAGGAGTCAGTGTGACAATACAGCTAGGCGGCCCTGCGTACCTTCTTCTTTCCTTCTGGAGACTGAAAACACTTCAGGTTTCAAGTGCTTCACAGAAAACCTGTGTATTGTACCTGTCTCATAGGGAGACACTTCCTGGGCTCTGCAGAAAGTGAATCACAAGACATGAACAAGGCCTTGGTCATATATCCTTTTTTGCTTCCAGCTTCAGAGCTCCCGGCCCTCACCAGCTGCAGCCACCACTGGTGCTCCTCAGAAAGGGGCTATGCACAAAGTGGATAATTTGCTCAGGCTAGCACTGCCAGCAGCAAGCCCTGCACTGTGCTTTGTACTCCAAGAACACACACGGCAACAGCCTTTACAACAATAAGTGCCTGTAAGAGAGGGAAAGTGGTGGGATTATCCTGCTGATTCTGAGGACTATATTCAGTTATTTTACTAACAAATATTTTATTCATGAAGAACTAGAAGCTGTCTCACCTCTCATGTGTATAGTCCTGTTAAAATAGAGTTCAGTTCAATAAGGATTAACTCAAATTTAGGTTGCAATCAGCTCCTTAATTTCATTCCAAAAGTATTTTTAATGTACTGACTTTTTCATGCCTACCAGACAAAAAAGTATAGGAGAACTTTTTTTTTTTTCTGGTAAAGGCTTCAAACAAAACAAGAAAACTGTATAAACAAGTTAACTACCCATCCCTAAAGTCAGGAGAACATTATTCTGCTCTTGAATATCTATTTTTTTACTCAGGCAGCTCTTGAAATTACTCTTGAAATATATGCAGTTGACAAGAACAGTGGAACAAGTTCCACTTGAGTAAATATGTATTGAATTTAAAGCACTTTACAAATAAAAACAAGTCATTGAGAATGAGTATGTTCAAAACCACCTTTTCTTTAACTTAGAACAAACTAAGCATCTGAACAGTCCAAGAGGAACATGGCATATTGTGAGGAAAGCTATCTTACCTTTCACTGTGAGGTGCAGTACTGGTACTGTGCAGTGTTCTTTCCCTGGATGATGCAAGCCACCACCCCCAAATGCAGGTGCCTCCCTGTGCACAGAGGTGTGCCTTTCTCACAGCCCTTAGTTTTGCTGAGAGATCCATGTCCTATTGCTTCTTGTTAGCTTACGCAAGCAAAAGAAATGAACTAACTACTGCACACCACAGAAACAGCCTAGAGGGTATATTTTAGATCCTTAGGGTGCTGGTGGTGCTGCATTTTCTCTGGCAGCAAGGCTATTTCAACAGGTTTCTCAGCTGTGCTGCAGTTCATCATCCCATCAGGTCAGCAGATGATGGAAAACCTACCTTCAATGGCATAAAAGGCATGAATAAAACCTGTCAAATCAAAGAAAAAGAAAGAGTTCTTCATATGTCATTTTTGTTTGGTTGGTTTTTAAACCAGGAGGATTTGACTATTAAGGTCATTATGCCCTTGGCCTTTCTGCATTTCGCTAGTATACAAACAGCATGAATTCTTGAGTATTCAACGGGTGAAGTGACTATTAGTTCATTTAGTCTGCAAGAGGGAAAGTGAAAGGATGTTTTGGTCCTACAGGTACAGACTTCAAGCCAGGTTAATTCCTTTATAACATTTATTGAGATGATGCACAGAAAAAAACCCAAAACCCTAGTTCTAATTAAGCTGCATATTATGTTTTCTTAAATATTTTATTAAATAAATAATATTTGAGGTAATAAAATAATAATTCTGGAATATAATAATATCTCAGTCTCTGAGGGAATAGAGTATGAAACTCATTAAAATGTAATCATTGAGATACTACCTTGTTACTTGCATTTCAATATCATGCACATACTTTATCTTGTAGGTTAGAATTCTCAGTGATAGATATTGAGACTTGTTTAAATTAGTCCTAGAAGGGTTTTCCTTGTAATACCTTTATAAAAAAGGTGGATATTAAATATTTCGATTACAATAATTCTGAAATTTATTATAAATTCAAGAAAGTTAAAAAATACCAATTTAATTTCAGGAAACTTTCATGTCCTTCTTCAAGAAGATTGAATGAAGAAAAGAGTAATTTTACTGTAGCTTATTTATACAGTGGAACCAACACTTGTACTTGGCAGTTTACCTAAGGAAGTACATAAAGACAATAATGAAGTTTTGTTTGAAGTCCAACTTTTATATATGCTTCAGGTACTTAAATATGGTAATATCCAAGCTGGAATAACCATGAGGTGTGTCTGGGTAAAGGATGCAGCCTCCTAACCTAGGAAAGAGGAATTAGCATAAGCAGAGAGGTTAACAGGTCACAGATTCTCTAGACACTTGGACAAAATCCTACAGATGTAGGTCCATTTTTAGCAGGTCAGCCCATTGCATTTTAAAAGTACTTAGGTGTTTGTGTCATTGTGGTCTCAATTTTCTCCATGCTTCGGCAAATTTAAAAATAAATTCAATCATACTGCAAACTAATGTATTACCTAGCATGTTTACCTGTATATTCAAGGTCAAGGCCTCCCACTGAGTTTCCTATCCAAGTATTAATAACAGAGCTGTGAACTTTCAGGTAGCTTTTTCATTCAACTTTTACAGCTTCTGATGATTAGATTTAATGAACTATTGACCAGTGTTCCATATTATACAGCTTCTTGTTAGGAGATTTACTGACCTTTATTTGATATTAGCCATCTGAAGAAACTTTGGAGCTTTATGTCAGTTTCTGATGGCAGTTTTTGTCTATCAAACTGGTAAATATAAAAACTTTCTCATAAAATAAAAAGCACAGGCATTGGATTTACAGAAATCAAGAAAATTTGGGAAGTTTTTAGTCTATGGGTTAGCAAGTAATGCAATCAAAACAAGGCTGTAAATCCAGAATCACTGAATTGAAACCTAATGGTGCATTTTTGCTAATAAAATCATGCTTACATTTTACATTATGACTTCAAGTAGATATGCCCACAGTACAACCTTCAGTGTTATGCAGAAATATTGAAAATAGGTGTAAACATATCTCTGCTATCCTACAGTCTGCAGTACAGATGCTGAACAAACCCTGATTTTTCCCTGCAGTACTATTTCATCTCAGGCTCACACCTCTGTACATTACATAGCTATCCTGCTTTCTTTTCTGCAGCTTAGTCCACAAACAAGAGATAAAAATTCACAGAGAGCAGCAGAAAAGGTTCTTCAATCTTTCAGTAGCTTCTCCAAGGACAGTTAGCTGAAATACATAAATAATTGAACTGCAGTAGCAGAGATAAACTCAGTCCTGTTTTGATTGCTGAGGCCACAGCAAAAGATTACCAGAAAAAACAATGCCAGGATCTCCTTTTCCCTCCAGATCAGGCCAGCACAATTCCAAAGGTTCCTTCTTACAACTTGTGACCCAAGTGCAGCACCCAGCACTTTGCCTTGTAGAACCTCACACAATTGACCTCAGCCCTTTGATCCATTCTGTCCAGACCTTCTGCAGAGCCTTCCTACCCTCCAGCTGATCAACATCCCACCTGATTTGCTGTTATCTGCAAACTGACTGAGGGGGCACCAGATCCCCTTGTCCTGATAATTGATAAAGTGCTGGAGACCTGGAGAACACCAATAGTGACTGGCTGCCAGCTGGATGTAGCTCCACTCACCACCTCTTTCTGGGCCCAAAAGACAGCTAAAAAACAGCTGGCTGTTTTTTTTTATTCAGTGAAGAGTGCACCTGTTCAAACAACGAGCAGCCAGTGTCTCCGGGAGAATGCTGTGGGAAATGGTGTCAAAGCCTATACTTTGATGTACAAAGTACCGTCTGTGATGCACAGACCCATTACCCATGCCATAATACTCATCTCCCTGCTCTCAACTCCTCTGCGCTTTTTGTCCACTCAGCCCTTTGCAACTCACTCTGGTCTTCAGCTGAGTGCAATCAAAATCTATTTCTCATTGTGCATTGGACATCCAAAGCTCCATATAATTGCAAAGCAGGCTTTTAGCAAATGAGCCTCAGGGCTCAGGTCATCCTGCAGAAAGCTGAAAGGACAAGGTGGAGACAGCCAGAACTTTGCTCAGATTAGAGGGTTCTATGTATCAGTGTTCTGTGTCGCAGACTGTGTGAGCCAGCAGGGCCCAAGCTCCCTGTCCTGGATCTTCCAAGGCTCGCCTTCATGTCAGCCGACATGTTAGGGACAGGATGTTTGTGTGTGTAGTAGCCTGGACTAGACAAATAAACATCTTCAAAGAGTAGGGAAAAAAAAGGGCTAATGTTCTAAAAGGAATTCTTGTCCCTTTATAGGGCAAGGAAAGAGCTGGTGGGGTTAGTCTTGAGGAGATTGGTAAGGTTTGGGATAGATGATAGGAGGAGCTTGTTGGACATTCAGAAAGACTTGATTGAATAGGTATTTTGTTTTGTAACAGAAGGGAGGTAATTTTGTGTATCACCCAAACAAGCTTGTAGGTTGTTTCATGACACAAAATTCTCACATAAATGGAATCTTGTATAAGATAAAACAAAGCCAGATTGCAGGCTAAACAGGCTAAACATTAGCCTGTTTTAAAATATGTATGCACATAATCAGATTTTTATCCTTTTAGATAAATGGGTAAATACTACATTTCATACTCATTATCTGTAGGGCCAAAGTATAAACCTCCAATTTAGACACCTAAATGAAATGGTCAGATTTTCAGATGTGTTAGTTACTCGGACGTTCTCAGGCAGCACATTTCAGAATAGGACCATGCCATTTAACTGTAACAGAGCAGCCAAATTGTACAAATAACTATATTTTTTTTCTCAAAGCAATGTGAATGCTGCCATCTAGCTATACAGTATCAGCATATCTCTAGTCTAGTTCTGCTAGAAACAAACCTCTTCAGTTTCAGTTTGGAATACAGCAGAAGAGGGATACAAAAATCCCAATTGCACTTCTTTCAACTAAAAATGTTGACTGCAGCATTCATTATTAAAAAGAAATTATAGTATTATAAAATACTATTTTGACAGCAAACTGAAAGGATAAGAACAACAAGGTTAAAATTATTGCATCTGATGGTAAACAGGCCTTGTGAATGATGTATTTTACAAATGCAGGATTTTATTTTTCAAAGGTTTATACATGCCTTCAGATAAATGGACTTAATAATAAAGTTAAAACCACACATATGTAAACTGAAGTCTAGATCCATTTTCCAATTCAAGATTTATTTACTAAAGATCAATGTTTCTACAAAACACTTTGTTTAAGAAATACCCATTTTGTTATGTTTGATCCATAAACTGTTTGGAAGTGTTTATGTAGTGTCAGCTGAACCCTCAATATTCTCATAGTACTGTTTGAGTTCTGCAGTGGGCGTATGGAGGCACTTTGGGGTGAATATCATTGCATGCTCAAGATGTTGATCCACCAAGCATCTCACTGAACAACTCTTTGGGCAACCAAAGGACTAAGAGACAGAAGACACGTGCACAGGACTTGTCCTGATACTGAGAAGGCCATGGGTGGTCTCAGCACCTAGGCTTGGGGACAAGAAGAACTGATTTTCACATTTCATCCAGAGCATTATGTACAGAGTTGGCCAGAGCCAGACTGCTGTTTGAGTTTACTCAGTGGATAACTACAATCACTCTGGTTAAACTCCTGCCCATCAATTTGAAGAGCTTGTATTTCAAAACAAATAGAGATATATGACTCCTTCAATTTGTTTTTCCAGGTGGGGAAAACGAATGTAATTACAGGACAGTTATGCCACCTAGTTAAACACACAGTCTCTAAGTACAAAGCTGTTGGGAAAGCTATCCACTTCCCACCTGAGGAAAAAAAAATCTACTTCCATCTAGCACACACATAGTGAGACTCCAAATAGATTGTGAAATTTATCTAAGGACAGACATACCTTAAGCATAAGAGGAGAGGAAATCTACATAAGCAGATGCTTTTAATCTAGTATTTCATATAACTGTGCCAAGCAGGACACAAAATATGACAAATATCCCTGCACAGGATCTGTTCATAGAATTCTCTAGTCTAAGAACTGGCCAATATCAGGTTCATCAAAGGAAGATGCAGGAAAACATGCTGTTATTTACAAAATAACAGCCCTCAGACCCATTCTAATTTAAGCAACAGGAAATTGGTCTGAATTTCAAATTGTGAAGAGCTGAGACTACAAGAAGATGACCCAGAATTTCCATGGGCAGGGTCACAGATTGCCTCATCTAAATCATTAGGAAAACAGATGTTCTCCCACATCATCTGTAGCAAAATCTTGATGAAATTTATTCTTACATACAGTATATCACAAGGCCCTAATTCTGCCAATATAATTTTTGAATAGCACACTGTAATAGCAGTGTAATAGCGCACTGTAAAGTTTGGGTTTATGTGCTTTTGTACACATACACACTCACAAACACACAGCTAATTAGAATTACAACTTCTTATTAAAAGACAAAGAGGCTACATGCAATCAAATTACTAACTCAATTTATAACAAAGGCAAAGCCACTTGGACACTGAAAAACATGGAAAAAACAAAACTTGATTTTACTGGTACTATACATTATTTTTCAGTTTCACATATTAGTGTTTGATGGTGGTGTGAGCCACAGAAATCATAAGGTACCTTTCATGTTCCCAGAGAAAATAATTTATGGTGAAGTGCTATCAATATGCACACCTATGCTTCTCCTAAACATCAAGAGTATTAATAAAAAAATATAATTATGGATTAAGTATGAGATGGATTGCTTTCTAACTCTGTGCTTTCAATCTTGCATTTTTAATCATCTGCATAGCCTTCTGCCCCTTTCAAAAACCCTGTAAAACAACAACCAAGAAACCCAGGATAAATGTCATAATTCTGCATTAATTATTAGCTGTATACAATTTCACTCCTGCACTTATGAAGTGCAAAGTGCCTCTCAATAGTCTCTTTTTTTTTGACAGCAGCATACTTTTCCAGCTTTGGTGCTGAAAGAAATATATTTCAACACCTCTGCTGCTCTCTGCAGTCTGACAGTACATCAAATCATTCTGGAAAACACATAGCTGCTATCTTATAAACTCTCCACTATTCCAAGTGCCACAAAGGGGCATGATGGAATAGTCATTTTATCAGCATTTGAATTTATTCTTCATCTGAACTGAACAACCAGCATCTCAGTATTGTATCAACATGTGTGAATAACTTGAGTTTTGTAGTGCCCAGCTTTGCTGTGGTCCATCCCACCACCTATAAACCATCCAAGAGAAGAACTTTGTTACTACTAGTCTTTACAGAGCCAGATATTTCCCTGGTATTTCCTCTTCTGACCATTTTTGTCAACTGATTTTATGTATTACTGAATAAACAAACTGAAGTCGCAGTGAACTTAAGCTGGTCCATCATCTGTCTCTCTCATTCCCCCACTGCTATCCCCATTAGCAGACCCTCCAAGAGCATTTTGATCCTTTTCCAGAACCATTTTCCTTAGGCTGAACATGAAGACCGTGTTTGTAGTATCTAGACAGTCGGAAATGTTAAATCTGGGGTCCCATAAAATGGTCTTGGTTTTCTGTGCTCGCTCTGTAGGTACAAGACAAGAATACAGCAGACTGGGGAGACAGCATTTAGTGATCAGACACATGCAAATAATTGCTCCCAGCAACAGGCAAGGAAAAACCTTGCACAAGATGGCAGCAGCCTGGCACACAGCCAAATGCAGTGCACAGATGCCGCCTGGACCCGGATCTGTTTCTTTGAATTAGAGCTTCCTTCTTCCCAGGGCTGTACTGGTAACAGCCAGGTTATTCCACCACCCTTTGGGACTGCCCATCCCAGACGGGACTGTCTCAGAGCAGATGAGTATGAAACATCTGGAAAGGCACTTACTTCCTAAGTGCATTATCCCTACTTGGAGCTCAAGGCTGTCAACACTGCAGAGAGATGCTGAAGATGTGTTCTTACGCCTTAAAAAAGTGCCAGTTCAGTCTGAGGTCAGTGGCTGGCATAATTTTAAAAAGGTGCAATATTACCTTTGTCAGACAGCTGTTATTGCCATTTCCTTGCTTGGCCTCAGGATAATTTTTCTGCAAACGATTATGAAGTCAGAAAAAAAGATAATAATCATCTATTCATCTACCACAAAAGTTTTTACTATTATTAGGAGCTGTGGAATAATCAAATATTCAGCTGTACCCACACAACAGTGATTTATTGTGCTTCCATCAGTGATTTGGGGGCTGCTGACTAAAAGCCCTCTGTCTATGCAGCCTGATTCCCATCGGATGTGTAACCAGGTTACAGCTCTACTGGCATTTGGCATGAGTCTATGAAATTTATTTGCATATGACTAAGTGGTTTTGGAGAATTCTCACATCATTTTTACTCACAGCCTCACTCCCCCAGGTTTGTTAGCATTTACAGATCAGTTTGAGATCCCTCAATGATTTTACTGTTTGTGATGTTTAAATAGCTTGGAGATATATATACATGCCTATATACCTTAATACAGATATATTCACAGATATTGCCTAGCTGGCATAGAACTTAATGTTATTAAAGCATAAAAAGGAGATATTTGGGGGAAATTATTTTTATGAAAGTGCAGACAAAAATTAAGCAAGCTCATAATGAATGTTAAGATTGAAATCATTGAAGATATAGCTTACCATAAGCAGAATTAGCATTTACAAATGAGGTTGACGACTTGCAGAAAAAAGAGTTTAAAATTTGCAGATTCAGGTAAGGCAAAAGCAGTTTATTTCTATAGCTGTAGGAGGGAACATGTCATGATAGCGATTCACCCCTCAGTCTAATTCTGACTTAAAGGAAAAGTACTAGGGCTTATATAAATTCACAGCAGATAGGAGCTGCCCTGGGAGGTGGAGGGTGATACAGCAGAGCAGCGTCTGGTGGAAGGAAAGGTTGTCAGGGCACACGTGCCCATGTGTTCTCGTAACAGCTCAGAGCACAGCCTTGGTACTCACCTGCCCAGCTCATCCCTCCCTCGCTTCTGACACTGCTGTGCCCTTCATCAACTTCTGGACCACACAAGGTCTGCTCCCACAAAAAATGTTGGCAAAAGCACCTCCTTCATGGTTAAAAAACTTAAAAAGTCCTTCTACTGTCTTGCAGCCCTGCTTCATAAGAGAGTGTCACTTTTTGTTATAAAAACATTTTCTTATTTCCTTGTAAGCTTTGTGTATATGCACATAACATAGTCTAGTGACATCTAGTTACCTGAGCACTACCTACCATCTGTTTAAACAAATGTTTAGGGCCCTCTACACCAGTCCAAACCCTCACCTGCCTATACACTGCTTCACATACAAATATTGTCCTCACTGCTGTTTGGAAAGAGGAACCTTCCCTGATTTGTGGACAGCTTGTCTCTCATCATCACTGCTGCTCAGAAAGAGGAACTCTCCCCGATTTGTGGACAACTTTCTCTCTTTCAGGTTGCTCTCTGTTTCTTGTCACTAGGAAAAAGACTGGAGAGTGGACATGTGAAAAGTTTGGAACACAGAATTCCTAAAATAAATGTTATGCTGGAAACCACAAAGTGTGACAAATTTCCAGAGATACTTCGGAGCTAAATGAAGCTAAGAGGCAAACCAATCTGCCAAAGGTAGTGCTGGACAGGGCTGCCACTACCTGAAGTCAGTATCTACTATTAATTTCCTATGGTCTGTGGTCCTGAGTGTGTTAAAGGTTGATTCATGGTCAGTATACACACACAGTGTCTGAGAAAGAAAGTTAGTGAGCCTTAACAGGGCTGGAACCCATTAAGTTCTGGAAGAGCTAGCACAGGTAAAGAGTCAAGCACCACGGAATGCACCTTTGCTAGATTTAACCACGCTAGAAATTTTCCACTTGGAAGTCAAGCTGGAGAAGATTTTTAGCACTGATCATCAAAGCTGCAAATCAGTAACATACTGCCAGATTATATCCAGTAATTTGAGCAGCTCTTTCACTGAGAAGTTAGAAGTTTGACTGAGAACTTGAGCGTTCATGACCTAAGGCAAGTGCTGGATGTTTAATGAGGTCATTTTTCCTTTGTTTTTTTCACAGCACCAGTGCATAAATGCAGTTCGCCCCTCCCACAGCCCAGCACTTAGGGCACCAACCAGCTCCAGCTTGCCCAAGCTGGCAAGTCTCACTTGGGACAGCCACCTTTGGAAACACAGCTTTCATCAGTGCAGCCTGCCTCTTTGGCACAATTACAGTAACAGTCAAAATGAAATGTGAAAACATGACATGAAAGGGGAGATTTCAGAATGATAGCTTTTAGGCCTTATTTTTCCATATTTTGGATATTCATACCAACTCCATAGCTAGAATTTGAGTATATGTGCTTTTGTACACACATATACAGCTAACTAGAGTTACAGATTCTTATTAAAAGATTAAGAAATATGTGGATTTAAATTACTAACTAAATTCCTTACAAATGGCAAAGCCACTCAGCTACTGAAAAACAGTAGGAAGAAGAAGTCCATGGTATCACTGGGGCTATACTTTATTTTTAGTTTGACATGCTGATCCTAGATGGTGGCGTGAGCCACAGAAACTAGAAGACAAAAGAGAAGAGATCTTCCATGTTCCCAGCAAAATTAATTCATTATGAAGTAAAATTGACATGTAGATGTCTGTTCCTCCCAAACATCATTAAAAAAAA
>VXBQ01011778.1:1264391-1286028 GCA_013400175.1 Phainopepla nitens | reverse complement strand
CGTGCGGCTGCCGCCCGAGAGCCGGGAGCCCCCGCGGGCTGGCGGTGGGAGGGAGCGGCGGGCAGGGCCGTGATCCGGGCAGGTTGAAGTAACCCAGATGGTAGATAATGTACTGAATGTCTTCAGAGGTTATTTGTGAGAATACTTCGGAAAACTGCTCCTTTTATCTTGTTTTGTTTTTAAAGGATTCGTGTCAGTTTTGAGTTTCTTATATCTGGTAACGCGTTGTTAGTGATCAGAAACCGGCAGGCACGCACAGCTAATGAAACAGCACTAAATAGCAGTCTTACGTAACACTGACTTTTCCATGATGATTTTGCAGTACTTTGGAATGGTAGTACAATGTCTTTGTACTTCGGTGCTGCGAAAAACGTCGGTGCTGGGCTGCACAGCTGCGAGATGAAGGGCGATTTCTGCCCTGCTGGTTTCTGCTTTCTCTTTTAGAGAAGTGACAAGTAGGGACCCAGAGCCACAAGCTCTGTGGTGACAGCATGTGATGGAGGTGCAGACCACGGAGTCGAGAAGGAACCTCTTTTATTTGGACAGAAACAACCTTAAACCAGCAGTAGATGAGGAAAATTAGACGTGCTGGCTGAGTGAATGTAGCTGCTAGGATACCAGCCTGAGAAGAAGCTGTAGGTTGAAATGTCAGAGGATGGCAATTTACTGAAGTATTTGGTAATTTTGAGAGTAAGAATTACTTTAGTATCACTAACTCTTTCTGTTGTCTAGTCTGTGATATTATCTAGCCTGACAAATTTTTTTTTTCTTTGCTTAAAAACTAGGAGTAGGCCACAACTTCATGAAAAAATTACAGGCTTCTTTAAATAAATTAATTTAAATAAGCTAAAAGAATAAAAAGGTAAATTTATTAGCTAGTACCTGGCTTGAATTAGTTTGTATTCTAGATACCATTTAATTCTTTAAATTCTTGAAATTTACTAATACTTTCTTACTTACTCTTTTCATACAGAAATAAGGCTTAAACAATTGTGTTTGCATGGTACTTCTTAATTGGTGGCTGAGAGATAAACAGGTGACAAATAAGAAGAACTCTTGGAGTAAGGATATTTTAGTTTGGGGTTTTTTAAAATTTGTTTTGCATTTTCCTCCCCTACCCTCCTTCAAAAATAGTGAGTTGGCAAGTGTATCCTACCTCTGTCAGTCAGGCTGTTTAATCCTCTTAGTAAGCCTTAGGCTGCATGTTTACAGTCTAGCAGGGAGATCTACCACTGACCTCTATTTTTGTTAATATACTCTTTAATGAAGTGGGCTTTGCTGCTTCAGGATGCAAAGGATGGGTGAGATGTTAGTTTATAATATCAAATTAAACTCATGTTTCATTGTTGCACTGTAGCCTCCCTTGGTCAGGTCACTTCACTTCAAACCACAGAGTATATCTGGACTGATAAAAGAAAAAGGGCTCAAGTGCTGGATTGATCTGTGATTACCTACAGTGCCCTTTAGCTCAGTTTTGGACTGACTTTCTCTGAGACAAGTTCCTCTGAATCTTAACACGAAATTGTACAGATCTGGGCTGATCTGAACAGGCCATGAGACCAAAGATTGGCTTGCAGTGCTCTCAGTATTCAATAATACATATTTTTCCATTCGTTACAGCTTTAAAACAGAGGAAATAAGATTCAGCATTGTACAGAAGTGGATTACAGTAATAAATATTTAATAGATAAATATTAAAACATGCAGGACACTTAAATGCTATTTTAATATCATATACTGAAAATAATAGTGAACGAGGATATTCTTTGGATATGATCAAATTGCTATTTGAATGTTCTCTTCCAGAGAATATTTATTCTTGTGAGGGAATAAATTCTTTTGCATTAGTTTTAATCAGTTACTAACAATGAATGAAATTCAGTTCTTTGGGCTGACTTTTAGTTAGCACATGTTTAGCTTGAAATCTGCTGTGAAGTCCTTCCTCCATTTCCAAGTGTTCTGCCAGCCAAAGGCATTATTTGGAGGTAACTGTGCTGTACATACACTGCAGACTTGGGATGTTTCAGACAATCAGGGGTCCTGAGCCAGCTTTTGTAGCGCTGCTGTGCACCACTGCTGTGTGGACACTGATGGTGCTGACATCTCCATTTCCCTACAGATCTTTTCTAGTGTCAGTAAAGACTGAGCTTTAGCAAGAACAGTGCTGCTGTCAGTATGAGAACCATACAGTGAAGAGTAAATAAATTAAATATTAAGTTGAAATGTAGTTAGGATTTTACTTGATGTCTCTTCTTGTTATATGCTAACAATCACTAGCAAAAGAGTTGTTTGGAATCTGTGAAGTATCTTTGCATTGGCCTCACCCAGAAAAAAAACCAAATCAATAAACATCGGGCAAAGGGGACTATTGTACTGCAGTTGTGTTCACACAAATAAATAATTTACTTCAAGCCTTGAGAAAGGACTTTATATGGGCTTGGGGATACAAGCACTAAAAATCTCAAACCAGTACGTTTTGCTCAGTAGAGAAGTAAACAGTAATGATAGATTAAACGTGTCTGTCCTTCTCAGTCTTCTAAACATTTTCTGTGTTTTAAGAACCTACAGTTCTCAAATCAGAGGTCTTTACTGTTAAATTAGTTTTTATCTTCAGACCCAACTTAAAGGAAAAGTGGATTTTTCAGTAGTAAATACAAGTGTTGACACACAGTGATGTGGTTTCGCTGTCACCAGATTTTTTTGCTCTAAGGATCCAGCTATATTCACAGCCTTGTAAAGAGTTCTTTCCAATTGCTTTTACTCTAATTGTTTGCTGTTGTGCTGGTTAGGAGCATACTTTTAGCTTTTAAGGGTGATGTCCTTGGTGATTAGTAAATATACACTTATGCCAATGTTGTTCTTTGCTTAAAGATGCTGAGCCTCTTGGCAACAGGTGACTGCAGTCAATCAGAAAAATCTCCTCCAGCCCAAAATTTGCTACATGATGGGCAGTGAACCTGGTGGCTTGAGTTGCTGCTGTCTTCTCAAGCCACCCCTGTTATATTATATCTATCTATATATATATCTATCTATATTTGCATCTAACACCCATGTCTGTTATTTTACTGAAACCATCTTGACTTTTACATGCAATTGGATTCTGTAGCATCATAAAAACAGATGCCTCCCAGATTACATGGCACTTCTGTTGTGTGACTGCAGATGCATCAGTCACCTAAATGCTAAATGCATTTTGATTATAAAGAGCGTGGCAGTAGAACACAGCATTCTTTGGCTCTTTAAAATATTTTCATGACCTGCATTTCATAAGTTTCTCTGTTTTTGTTGGAGTAGAGGAAGGATATTTTCCAGATTATTTTTTTACTTTGTTGATAGTCTAAAACAAGAAGAGACATTAAGTCAACTTAAATGTACGTACTATTTCAGGATTTTATTACAGGTTTGGTTGTAATTCTTCCTTCTTTCCCAATAATTACTTTTTCTTCACTGATTTACTTTCTTTTTTTCATCCATTATATTTGTAGAGAATAATCCAGTCTCTTAGCCTTTGTTGTATTGCCTTGGTAAGGCAAACCTACACCTTTCTAGGGAAGAGTGATTATTCTTTAGGAAAAAATCAGTGATCTGCCTACCTCTTCCTCTTCTGGCACAGCTTCCTTGGGTGTGGCTCAGTGTGTGAATTCTCACCAATGCCCTGTATAGTGATGTTAATGCTTCTGCCCGTGTAATGGAAGTTTTTTTATCTTTGCACTTTGGATTTTACTTAGCCCCATGTTTTCTGTGGCTTAATATCATTGTGATTGGCAGATGTCTCCTTTCTTTCACCTGCCTAACGTCAGAGAATCATGGTTTTGCTTGAAAATATCTGCTCTTTAATTTAATGTAGTATCCCATTTTTTTGTTATTCACTATCATTGTTCTCTTCCAGTATAATTGTCTGATTCTCCTCAATTAACGATGCTTCTCACGGCTGCCAGAAAAAAAAAACCAACAAAAAACCAAACCAAACCCCAATTAATTTGAATTAATTATTTGTATTTCCTGTGTTTGGCCAAGACCTACAATCTGCGTACAGTTAAAAGAATGAGTTAACACATTTTAGAATTCAGACAAACCTACTGGATTCTTTTCTGCTCTTCAGTTGAAATACATGAGGCAGTTAGAGGAATACATTCCAAAACAGACCTAGAACCTGCAAACTTTTGTACATATTGGTACTTCCAATTTTTGTCACCAGGGGAGCAAGGACTGTAATACACCAATTGCCTTTTCTCTATAAACACTGTAAAGGAAATAAGTAATTCCATGCTTTTATTTTGTAAAGCATGGCTTTAGCTGTTCAAAGTATTTCACAGTTGTGTGTGTTGATCTTAGTTGATCAAGATCTAAAAATCTTTTGAGTGTTTTCTCTTAAATTATTCAAATGGAAATATACTGTTTGTAAGTTCAGCCTTTATTTAGATAGACAAAATGGTAACTGAATTTTTTAATACCTTTGAGAGGTTTCTGGAAATGTTAGATTTTTTAAGTTATTTGTTTATTCCTCTTGTTTGCTGCTGATCTTGAAGATGAAAAATTTAGTATCAGGCATGTCCATGTTCTTCTGATGTTTGACTTTTAAGAAATAAATATCTATGATGTAACTAGATTTGATGGTTATAGATTCCTTGCTCTCTTGGAATCATGTCAGCTGAATCTGAATGTTACTAGGAAGTAAGCGTAACATATCAGACACTGTTCCAAGCAACTAGATAGATTTCTGCTAACACGTGCAGTAGGGTCATCATTAAGAAGACATTTTATTATAAAGTAAATATTGTTTGGCTTTCTCTCTGTATATTCTTACTGATTTTTATTCCAATTTGCAGTAATGGAACAACTGCAGGATCCGGTTACGCAAGAAGATGCAAATATTAAAGCCATTAATGAAGAGTACAGGAAAGCCTTTAGTTTTATCAATAAAGGACTGAATACAGATGAACTGGGTCAGAAGGAAGAGGCAAGAGGTTACTATGAGCAAGGGCTTGACCACTTGCTCCGAGGAGTCAGCATTCCCTCAGAGGGTCCTGGGTGTGTAGGGTCCCAGTGGGAGTCTGCCAGGCAAATGCAGCAGAAGATGAGGGAGACCCTGCAAAATGTTCGTGCTCGACTCGGCAGTCTAGGGCAGAATGCCCCAGCGGTACAAGCACCTCCTGCTAGGATGGATGCACCTCCTGCTAGGATGGATGCACCTCCTGCTAGGATGGATGCACCTCCTGGGGTGCCCAAGTTATACCCCTCCATTCCTTCCAAAGAAAAGCCGGAAAGACCCCCTCCTCCTAATTCTCTGTTTGTACCAAGTCCGCCGCCTGCAGCAGCTGGAAGTGTTGCAGCTGTGAGTCAGGGGCAGATTCCAGCTCTGAGTCCATCACCTGCACAACCTCTTTGTCTGCCGAATGAAGCACCTCCTGCCTATACTCCCCAAGCTACCAATGGCCACTTTACTGTGTCCTACGGCACAGACTCCGGGGAGTTCTCTTCTGTCAGTGAGGACTACTACAACAGCAAATGCACTCAGCCACCTCCCCTGGAAAACCTGGGAGTGGATGCAGATGAGCTGATCTTGATTCCCCAAGGAGTACAGATATTTTTTGTAACTCCTGATGGGCAGGTCAGTGCTCCTTCGTATCCTGGATATCTGCGCATCGTGAAGTTCTTGGATACAGATAGTGAAGCTGCTCGGAATCGTCCACCGGCGTTTCTTCAGGTAACAGTAAAATAACTCCTTCAATTAAAATTCCAACAACTATCATAAAGCTCTAACAGGCAATCTTCTTAGGTTCTTGCTCTTCTGAGCCTAAATATCCTTGTCTTAATATGAAGGATGTTGCAGATGTTTCAGAAATGGTTTTCTGCAAGTCCACACTTTTACAGCTCTTTCTGTGAAAAACACCTCTGTGTCTTCCCAAGGTTTTCAAGTGCTCACTGTTCTGGTGAATTCCAGTATGTAAAGGACTTGACTTAACATGTCTTTCCATTTCATAAAATTGACTTCTTTCGTCACCTAGAGAAGACATTTGATTCACCTGTTGTAACAAATCAGGATAAAATGGAGTTGGGTGCTACCCACTTTATTCTCAATTAATGATAAGATATTGCAGTTATGATAACTGATAATTTGAAACTTGGGGGTCCATGTTAATCCAGACTCAGAACTACAAATAAAAAAAGATGTTTTATTTGTACTTTTTCAGTCCTTACTTGCTTCATGTGGGCATGTTCTGAACACTGTATTTCTGGTCTGGATTCTAACTTTGGATCTCCTTGTTACTGCTAAGATTGGCTGGTTTGGGGTCTGCTGGGTCATGGTTTGGGGTCTGCTGGTTCAGCTCCACTTGTGTTAGCAGTCTTCAACAGTAGGCCAGTGACACAATGCATTTCTTTTTGTCCTGTCCTGAGATCTCCAGAGTGGGACAGGTGCTGTGAATCCTGACTTGTTTGGCAATGTTTTCATCTAGACCTCAAGACCTCAGTTAAGAGGGTACCAGCCTGAATTCTAGTCCTGTGAAAATTAGTATTTTCTCTATATTAGACTGTCAGAACTAATAAAGAGTGATAGTTCCAGAATCACATGGGTATTTTCTTTTTTCTTTTTTTCAAGATGGTATAAGGCTTTTTGCTTTTCATCATAGAATCATAAAACAGTTTGAGTTGGAAAGGACCATAAAGATAATTTAATTCCAACCCTGCTTCCATCAGCGGAAGGTTCCACTAGAAACTTTATGCAAAATCAAGTTTATGGTGTGTATCAGTATGTTCTGCCTATCTTTTTAAAAGCATCCTGTGATTCTATGTACTTGTTTTCCCTAGGTTTGTGACTGGTTGTATCCTCTGATGTGTACCCAGTCTCCTGTTCTGTGCTGCAGTACTGGGGTCTACATGTTCCCCGACACAATGTCCCAGATACCGGGGTCCTACGTGGGAGTAGTGCTGTCTTCAGAGCTTCCAGCAGCTGACAGAGAGCTGTTTGAGGATCTCCTGAAACAAATGTCTGACCTACGGATCCAGGTAAATTTCTGGGCAGCCTGATATAAGCCAATAAGGAAAGGTGTCAATCATCAATATAGTCTCACATTTACATTTAGTTGTGTGAAAAGACAGATGTTTGTCTTGGTTGGTAAGCTCATCCGTCAGAAGTAGATAAAGCAGCTTTGTAATGAAACTGTGGGTCCTATGGGATGAGACAACAGAAATTTTAAAATACTAAATTTTAAGCACAGAGTGGAATTTGAGACTGGTTTTCATATTTTCTTTATTTTTCTGAAAAAGAACATAATGGGTCCAAAAATGGAATTATGTGTTCAGGAGAAAGCATGCTTTTCCTTATGTGCATGCAACTCACGCATAACTCTTTGTCTAGTTTTGGTGATGCTGTTTTTGCAATATCGTGCCCAAATGTGTTTACAGTTCAAAAATGTTAAGCTGCCTCAGAGAACATCTGTGAAAATAGTAAGTACCTCAGAAATCTGCCTTCCAGTGGGATCTCAAAGTAGATAAATCTGGTGCCTTATTGCAGTAAGATGTTGACAGGTAGGGAAACCGAAAAAAAAACCCATAGTCCAAAAATGTGCAGTAAGATTCAGTGATTTGTAGCAAAGTGGAAAATATTACTGTAAGAGCCATGGAGCAATATTGCAGCAAGAGCAGTAATCAGTAACTACTTAAAAGATTTTAGCTTGATTAAATCTTTTCATGCAAGAATTTTGTTGAATCACCAAAATGTGAATGCAGTGATGATGAAAGACCAGTTGAGAGCCTCCCATGAGGGTAGAGTTCTGTTATGATGTAAATTCTGGTGAGTTCATTAGGGAGTTTCACTAACACAGGAAGCCACTAATTTTTACTTAAAAGGGGAAAGTACTACAGAATTATGTGATATTGACTCACTGGATAAAATTCTGTCATTTTTCCTGCGTAGAAGTAGTTCAAATTTGGTATCTTATTAGTTCCTTTTTTCCATAAAACTTTGTTTTTGTTAATGTTCCCTGATACAATGTCACAGGTGCCAGGATCCCATGAGAGAGTAGGGTTACCTTCAGAGCTCCCAGCAACTAAGAGAGCACATTTTGAAGATAAATTTAAACAGAGGTCTGGCCACAAAGTCCAGGTAAATCCCAGGACATTCCAAAATCCTGTAGTTGGAAAAAAAAATAGTCACAGAAATGCATGTTAAAACTGCTGATTTGATTGACAGCAGCTATGTATGCTGTGTCCTGTGGTTATTTTTTTTGTTGGGTGGCTTTTTTGTGTTGTTGTTTGCTTTCTTGTCAAACACCATTTCAGTTACTGCAGCCTGCCACATTTTTCAAATCAGCGTATTTCTGAAGTTTTAAAAACTGATATAGCACAACTATGTCAGAGCCTAGTCTGATGGCCATTTAATGTGTCTGTTTTACATAGTTATCATGAGGATCTAATTGACTAATTATATTTAATATAATTACAGTACTGAGCCCCCTGTCTTAGTAGAGAATCCATTTTTGCTTCTTAGTGTAGATCTTAGAAGTCTTGTTGACTGGTTTTCTATATAGCGCCCCAAACTGTGGCGTTACTAAATTACATCTGGAACATAGTTTGGGCTTTTTTAATAGGTTTTTCTGGGTTTTTTTTGAGGTAAAGCTGTTTATTGGGGTAATTTCTCCTGCCCAGACTTCGGACTGTTTTGGTCACATGCTGAAGACATTTCTTGAACACCAGATTTCCCATTGCTGTCAAGCAGTAAATGATGATGTAGCACATATCAGCGATGCATTGCTAACCTCCTAAGGTTTAATCTGCTTAATTTCCTGTTAATGTTGGTTTTACTACAGCATTCAGCTGTGTGCAATATCCTGCTTTTATATCAGGATATTGGCTATTTATTTAGCAAATATTTCAGGGGAATTTAAGAATTCTCTGTAATAGCAAATACTATTCTGTATTGTGTATTCTGATCTGTCTATGGGTTTAATCTATAAATGCTTCCATTTAGACTCTTCTAGACTAAACAAAAATGTTTTTTCTTTCTGTCATTAACTAGCAGTGTTTTCAATCTTTGAAATGTTTGGGGAGATTATTTATTTTTACATTGCAAAAGTTCTCTTAAGAAAAACTTAAACCTGTTACAATTTATTTTAGGTTTCTGTAATTAAAGTTTAATTATGCATTGTCTGTGAACTGTGTAAAGTTATGTTACACATTTTAGAAGTGCTAAGCAGCCTGTGGTAGTGGTTGCTGTGTTTGAATGATTAACATCTACTCCAGAAACTGTAGAGACATGAAGTAACACAGAACCTGTCCACCCAGCCTTAATCAGGGGTCTATTGGATGTGGGCTGACAGAATTGTGCACAGTTTGATGTTTTCCTTGGCTGTGCCAGTCTGAAAAAGCAGCAGCAGCACACAGCATGAATAATCTCCTTTATTTTTGAATGTGGGAGGAACAAAACAACCTCAACAGCTGCATTCCTTTAATGCAGCTGGATTCTCTAACCAAAGACTGCAGTTTCCATACTGAGTAACAACAGAGTTGACTTCTGTCTGAGAAGATAAAAATGAGAGATGGACAGACTCGTATCTGTTTTGCTGGTGAACTAGTAGTGTAAATTTTCCCTGCTTGGCTATTTGGCTTATGGCTGCATTGGCAAGCAAATATTTTCATTGTAGCTGTATGAAAAAAACATACAAAAAAGCTGACCTGTCTGATAAGCTTTTTTTTTGATGTCTAGGATTTCTGTGGAAAAAGTAATTGAGTGTTAAATGTAGCTTGAGTTTCTGTACATTTACCCAAGGCATACACAACTTCAGTATTATTTGAAAATGGATGTGTGTGATCTAAACCAGAAATACTGATGATACGTTGCAAAGTAGGTGCTCAGATGTTTGGTTTCACTTGTCAGCCTTCTGAAGCCTCTGGTGATGCAGTTCACTTGCCTCAGACTGTACATATCCAGCCACAACCTGAAGAAGCAGAAGATCAGAAAGAGTTACCAGAATGGAGTGAGAAAGTTGCCCATGGAATCTTGTCAGGTACAGCTGTAATAAGGGGACTGTGTTGAATAGAAACCAATGTGAGTGACATTTAAATACTATTTTCACCTAAATGCATGGGTGCTGATAGAAGCTCAGTGATCAGAAGTAGTTGTTCACTAGTTCCAATGTTCCTCTAAAGGATGCCTTGATGAGCTTTATAAAAACCAGACAGAATATAAATCCATTGCCAACAGTTTGTTCATTCCAAGTGAGTTTGGCTCCTCATTTTGACTCTGTTAGAATATCACCTGCTGGGACTCAAACCACTGTGACAGAACAATTTTACCCCTGTATGAACACATATTACAACAGGCAACTGTTGTGATTTCTGCAGATAAACATGTGGGTTTTTGCCTCTGAGAACCTTTGGAATATACTAATGACCTAATAAATAAATTAGTACCTAATAAATTACTAATGTAATTCATTACAATTAGCAGCTGATTCTAATAAATATGCAACTGCAAGGAGGGCTAGAAGGTCGGCTTTGTATATTTTCCTGAGCGTTAATAGCATTGAGATGTGCAGTTCTATCCCTTCTGACTTAGCTGGTGCTTGCATGTCCATCAAAAAACTGAGTATTGTTATTAGGCTGACATTTGGATTTGGGCTGGCTGTATTAAACTTAAGTAAAATTAATGTAAGAGGTGGTGGTATAGGTGCAGAAATTACTGCAGGACTTCTGTTCTGGCCCATTCAGGGGAGAATATAATTGCAGACTGTAATCAGGAATGTTTCTAAACATTCCTGTTTTGCAGAAGCAGAGGAGGGATAGCTGAAGGAATCAGTCTGTAAAAATTGTGCATACTAAGAAAAACAATTTTTGCCTTGAAGGTGCATCTTGGGTAAGCTGGGGTCTAATGAAAGGAGCAGAATACACTGGTAAAGCTATTCACAAAGGAGCTTCTAAACTGCGAGAGCACATTCAACCAGAAGAAAAGCCTGTGGAAGTCAACCCAACTGTAGCAAAGGGACTTCACGTAGCAAAACAGGCTACTGGAGGAGCTGTGAAAGTCAGCCAATTCTTAGGTAAATGTTTCCATCTCAGAGAATATAATATTTTTGCCTTAAATAATAAAAACTCGTAAAATGCAAGCTGGTTTCTCTAGCCAGTAAACTAGAAGAGTTACTGACCTGATAAAATTCAGAGATCAGTAGTTTGTGCCTGATTGTCTCCTGCAAGAGATGTGCTTTAAGACTAGTTTGTATTACTTGGCCTTGACACATCCTTTTCTTTCCTAAAAGAATAGTCTGGATAGTCTTAAGTTGGACATGCTTTTGAAAGTTTTAGACAGTTTATTCAGAATGATGCTTCTTTTTTTTAAAGTTGATAACCATGTTTTTTAAAAGCTCTACTCTCACTGGTTACCAGCATATAGTACCACAAGAGAATGTACATGTGCATATTTTTAAACACACACACCTGAAACAAGTCTATCTGACTATGTATAAATACCAAAATAGAAATAGCCTGGTATCCAGAGGTGCCTGGCAACCCTAACAGCTCTCAGTAATTTCACTTTGTTATTTATTTGCATATAATATTTACATTTACTGTCCAGTGACTCATCCAAGTGTAAAAGTAAATTGTGCTGATCTTATAAAACTACTTGGAAGAGCTGGAATGCTTTTAAGAAAGACTTCTGCAGAAGACAAGTCAGGAAAGCGGCAGCTTGTTCTCCATCTACAAGTTAGAGGTAACAAAGCAGTGGAAACAGTTTCTTGAAATTTGAATGTGAGGTGTGTATGTATGTCTTTTGAGGCCCTTTTTAGTCCCAGGGCCAACCTTACTTGTTTCTTAGGATTTGGAGCTGTGTAGAACCTGAAAAATAAGGTTGCTGTGTATCAGTTGGGCACTTACATGTGGATTGAAGTCTGTCTTTCATATAAGCGTATTTAAGACTTTAGTGAAGCTTCTTGTAAATTATGAGTAAAGACTTTTAAAGAAGGATGTTCTGTGTTCTCACTAAATAATCTGCATGCTGTCGTTTTACGGTAGTTGAAGGGGTGTGTTCTATAGCGAGCTGTGTTGGAAAGGAGCTGGCTCCACACGTGAAGAAGCATGGCAGCAAATTAGTTCCAGACTCTCTAAAGAAAGATAAAGACGGCAAATCTACTTTTGATGGTGCTCTGGTTGTAGCAGCCAGTGGAGTTCAAGGTAATAAAAATTCCTTGCACTTTTTTTAATTGCATATTTTAATGTTGTGAACTCAAATAAGCTGATTGTTTCTACAGGGTTTTCAACAGTGTGGCAAGGTTTAGAAAGTGCAGCGAAGTGCATTGCTAAAAGTGTTTCAACTGAGACTGTAAAAACAGTGAAATACAAGTAAGTTATGTTTTTATTGTTTTCATCTTCTACAGCATACTGTTACTGTCTCTGAATACTGGCAAAAAAAAAAAAAGCTTAGGAAAGGGCAGGGAAGCTAACTGAAATGCCTCCTTTGCTGTAATTATGTAGCACGGGATAAGGTGGTAAGTGCACAGTAATGAGCATCTCCTGTATGCAAAAATCTGAAAGGAGTAAATGGTTGTAGGAAGTATTTACTTAGCTCTTTGTAAAAGTATTACAGCTTCAGGCTGTGTTACAAATACTGTCCAGATTTATATCTTTGCTCTGTGGTATCATTGTGAAAAATATTACTGGTTTAAACTTCTCAGGTCTAATCCTGAATTTATGCAAACTTAGCTAAATTTATGAAAAATGAAAGAACTTCATCTATCAGCAGATTTGGCCGAAGCGAGGCAGTACAAAAAAAGAAAATTTTGTAAGGAAACGTAAGGCATATATAGAAATAATAGAACAGTCTTGACTTGCAGAATACAGATGTTCTTAGAAAAAGATAGTGAGGGAAGAGGACAACATTTGGGATTAAGATGATGTTACTAAGTTGATGGAAAGATGAAAGCTGTATGCATGTACTGAAATATGCTGTGGACAATAAAGGAATGTACTGAAATAACTGTGAAACATGAAATACACCCCTCACAAAAAGGGCAGTAGATTTAATAGAAAGTGAAGAGTAAGCAGAAGCAAGCAGTTTAAATGGAATTAGTGATAAGTGTAGCAAAAGAGATATTAAAAGGATTGCTGAAAATGCAGGCAGGCTACAAGCCAATGGGAACAAGATAAACATCAGCATACACTATTAAGCAGATTGGCATTCAGGGTTGTGTTGTGATGCATTTCAAATAGGAGGCCAAATAGCAAAGTTCTAGTCAGTTGTGGTGTTTTGCTAATGTTTGTTTGCAGTAGGAATGTCAGGAGAAATAGTACTGGTACTCATTTCACATCAGTTCACATTAATGTTTTTGTTTTAGATACAAATATAGGAAATACGGAGATCAGCAGACAACAGACACTTAACAGTGAAAAACAATAAGTAACTACCTGTTGCAGCTAACTGCAATATGATTGAAAATATATGTGATCAAAACCATATAATCTTTAAAATCTATCTTTATAATCATATTAAAATTTTATATAACCTCCCTTTTATAAGCTGTTTTTTATTTCAGTGACAAAGATGTCTGCCACTCAAAATACCAGTGAATGAGCTAAATTCCACATAATGGAAACAAAGCTAAAGGAGCACCATCAGTGTCTCTAAATAAAAAATATGGCTAAAACTTAGCTGCAGTACCCTTGTGGCTGGAATTTTAGAGATGCTCATCATACGCCTCTTTATTGGAATGGGGAGGAAATGTGCTCCAGAAGTAATACATCTGCCAAAGTCCCATGCTACTACCTTTTATAAAAACTGTTTAGACAGCTGCAGTGTATATATCTGCACAATTTAAAGAAAAAGAGTTAAAAATTATGCAATTCAGGCAGGAAAACTAAAAAATTAGTTATCAGACATCAAGAAGTTGTTAGGCTTACTGTACTGGATAAGCTACAAGCCTACTTCAAATGAGGTTACTTATTTTACTGATACGGGTTTAAATGAGGTTACCTATTTTACTGGCTTATGATGTTCCTGAGGTGAAAATAATCAAATTGACAAACTAATCAAACTGACAAATACTTCTGCTGTGAGATTAATTCTCTGACCTCCAGATCTGATGTTGATGATTCAAGGCTGTTGCTCTATCAGAGAATTAAAGGCAAAAAAAAAAAACCAAAAAACCAACAAACAAACAAACCCAACAAAACAACAACCAAAAAAAAAAAAAAACCACCAAAGAAACCCCACTAATTCTTTTCTATCGGTCTCATTGTTAGTCCCAGCCACATGCTCTGGCTGCTGTACTGGTATACTATAGATTTTTGGATTCTTTGATATACTTTGCTTCTCTCTAGCCTTATCTTGAGGTCTTAAAAAAATCTCTGGTCATAACAAGCACAGGGAAGAAGTAACTGCCGACTGCTGGGATTCTGATGCTGCCAGGAATATTTCCCTCTGCCCTGGTTTGTCTGACTGCAGTGCTCTCTGGAGAAATGTCTGGCTACTCAGAGTTGGAGTTACTGCTCTCACTGTACTCTTGTCCTCCTTCATTGTGCTCTCTGTGCACAATTGAGTCATTAGTCTGAGACTGCCAACTTGCCCACTAAAGCATAAAGAAACTGGACTTGAGTCCATGGGAGAGACAAAAGGTTTTTATCTCTTCATAATTTTCCTCATGTCTTCAAGATGGTTTGTTGAGCCTTTTGGGGTTGCAGCACTCCGGGTGGGGGTCACACAAGAGAAGAGGGGCAGAATTCTCCTCTTCGCCCTGCTGGCCATGCTGCTTTGGATGCAGCCCACGATACAGTTGGCTTTCTATACAGGGGGTGTACGAATTTTACCTAAGAACAAAGGTGAAAAAGAACCTTTAGTTATTGTACAAAATACAAAATTGCACTTCTCTCCCCTCCCTTTCTATCGTTCCATAGATACGATTTTTATTCTTCAAAATTAGAAGGAAAAAAGGGAGAAAGATTGGAAGTGTTCGTGAAGAAAGAGTAGAAGCATACTGGTATTTTCAAAGAGCAATTTATCTGATAGAGAAGCAGCCTTTACTCAAATGGCTTCATCAGTTCTAATCTGATTTATTTTTTCTTGGTAATGCCTGAAATTTTGCTCTCAAAAGAATTCCAGTGAAGATTAAAATACTAAGTATACAAATCTACAAAACTGCTCTCTTTCCTTAGGTATGGAGAGGATGCTGGCCATGCTACAGACAACGCTATGAATTCTGCAATCAATGTTGGTGTTACAGCATTTAACATTGAAAATATTGGTATCAAATCAGTTGTAAAGAGAACTGCAAAGGAAACTGGCCATGCTGTGCTAGATGAGTATAAAGTATTGGATAATGAGAAGAAGGGTAAAAAATGAAAGCAATTAAATACTTCTCAAAGCCTTACATTAGAGATTTCCTATTTAGAAGTAACTACATTGCTCATCTGACATTGAACATAAGTCACACTGTACTTTTCAAGCAACTGTTACTTAATTTGACAGGAAAATGTAAAAGTAGGAAGAGCATTTGTAGGAGGAAAAATGAAAGTTGTCACCTCCTTGTTCTGTACTGAACAAGAGGTTTAAACAACTGGATCATGGCTTTGGGCAACTGGAAGGATATGTGTTTGCAGTTCACATACTTGCCTCTTTAAGCACTTTTTCAAAATAATATATGAAATAATAATTAATATAGAAATACTATTGTGAATATTTTTGTAACACTTTATATTTATAAAGAAGGTGGTAATACAGAAAGAGTAGGATTACTAATTCTATGACAAGTAAAATTACCAGTTCTGGCTTTATAACTACCCTGAAGAATTAGTTTTACTAATCAAGCCTTGTCTTATTTAATATGCACTACTAAAATAAGCATTGTGTTTTATTGTTTTGTAGAGAATTTCTCTTTTCACATACAAAACAGCTGATCTTATCCAAAGTTTGTGTTAGGAGAAATGAAAGATGAACCTCAGGTAATTAGGTAGTCATTCCCTTTTAGACTTTTTTTTTCTCATCCAGCTTATAAGTAAACCAAAGATACCAAGCATTTCTTCTAAAAGGGGTATTTACAGGTCTAGAAAAATGTGTTTCCAGTTGAATACATATAGAATATACAAATATTCTTTGAAATTCAGGTTTTTATGTAGAAAGGGTAAGTATGGTTTTGCATAAATTAAAGTATTTTTCTGTGAAAATATTAGAGGGTGGTAGGAAATTCTATGCATTCTTTTCAGGTGATCCAGAAAGATTCAGATTATATATCATGACCTCCTAATGGAAGACTCCTAATGTTTGAACAGTAGTTCTAATGGTCATCATCTTTATTCCATTAAATTCATAGTTGCACAAGGGTGTGAAGTGTTTAAAAAGACTATGAAGACAAACCCTTTTAATGAAGAGTTGTGTAGAATAGATACCACTGTGTAGATTTGTCATCCTGTTTGTAGCATAACTTAAGATGTGAAATCCTTGAGATGCTTTGACACACTGCTATTTATTTAACACTTTACTATTGAGTTTTAAAGCTGCTATACATTCTAATATTGGCTGGACCTGCAACAGATAGAATGCCAACAACTTATAACTTATCTCCTTTTCATGCAGATGGAGAAAACTATAAATTGGTTTTGGCAAGTGATAGTTGTAGAAGATTGAAAAAATACAGTAGCAGCTACAGTCGGTTAGAATGGTAATAGGTGCATATTTTGTGGTAGCTACTGCAGACGTGTGCTTAGGGTGAGAAATGTGAAAGAAAGGATCTAACCACTTGAAGTGTAACTTTGATATATGGAAATAAAGATAAAATCTGTGCTTGACCTTTTTATGATATGAAGCTATTACATGGATCCATAAGTGGAAAAACTAGGACTCCTTCAGAAGTAATAAAATAGCAGTATTGGGGTATATCTACAGTATAAACAAGCTCATCTACTAGAGCTTAAATATTTCAAACTAAAAGGTTCCATCCAAAGTACACTGCAACAATTTCTGTTACTATAGTCTGCCACAGCAGTTAAAGACTGCTAAAGACTTCACACTGGCAAAAACATTTTTTGTTGCTATGAGCTGTATTTACAATAGCGATATAGATATTTGTATCTTTTTTCTCCCTCCCATTTCAAGGTTTTGCATACAGCTCATACCCTTTAGTTTAGTCTATAAACCATTAAAACAACAGTTAAGATCAAGGTGTTAGAGTCTTCAAGAGACCACACTGGAGCATACTGAAGAAAAACATGTAAATGCCATCAGTATCAGGCAAGTAGTGGTGTGCTACTCAACCTGCTGTTCTCTTCATGTGTATCCATTTAAAATGGATTAAAACTATTCTTTGAATGATGCCTACCCCATTTTACAATCCTTAATGTGATACATCCATGATCTTCCCTTTTACATTGTTCCAAAGTTCAGTAATTTTCCCAGCTGATAATATGATGCTGTTGAACTTACCTTGCTTCACCTGCCACTTCTTGGGCCCAGGGTAGCAATTGCATAGGCTTCTCCTGCCTTTTTCTATCACATTTACTGCTTTATCTCAGCTTTCCATTTTATATATTAAGCTCCCCAAACCACCTGTCTTAGGTTGGCTTTCTATTCAGAGCTTGGTTTTGTTTCTTTGAACACTGAACATCTTTTGATACATGGCAGTCCTAAAAGTTTTACTAAGCTGTGTAGTGCATGTACTACCTGATTTCCTAAGGCATTCTTATTTCCAAATTTATTCAGTCTTTTCTCCTACAATACTGGTCCCAGATCTTGTCTTGAGAGGATTACTTCCAATGATCTCTAAGTCATTCTAAGCTACTCTCATCTCTGGCATTTTCGTCGTTGTGTAGATATAAACCATGGTTTTTATCTCAAATCTAAAACCCCTGTATTTAAATGGATTCCTCTAGATTCCAAAGGTCATTTGATTCTTTTGTTTAAGAAACAAACTTTTGTTTGTTGTTTAAAATCAACTTGGAATAGCCTATTTTTAATGTTCTATGAATAAATCCATAATCCTTTAAAAAGAATTGGTAAACCTATCTTCCACTACAAAAACATGCTGACCAGCTTATGCTAGAATGGTGAGGGTTGGGAGGGACCCCCTGGTCTGTAATCTACGTACTGCTCAAAGCAGGTCCAGCCTGGAGCTTCACGTTGTGATTATCTCCAAGGATGGAGACTTCACAGCCTCTCTGGGCAACCTTTGCCCAACTTGACTGCTCAATATTTCCCCTTATTCTAAGCCAGACATTTTTATAAGCATGTGCATTCTATTGCATATCCTTCCATCATGCAGACTGGAGGAAACTTTGGCTTCTCCATCTTACTTAGATGTTTCATAGCTGATTACAGCACTAAGGTCTCCTTAATGCCTTCTCTTCTCCAGCCTGAACAAAGGCAAGTTCCTGACCTAATGCAGCCCTTTGGGACTTCTTTAGGGGCAAAAGCTAAGCACTTCAGCATGTACTGAACAGAGTGGAAGAACCGTCTCTCTGAGGCTCCTGGCCGTGCCCTTGCTATGGCAGCCCAGGAGCCCTTCAGTCTTGTTTGCCATAAGCTGTTGCTGGCTTATGGCAGCTTCTTCACCAGGAACTCTGTGTTTTCTTCAACATTGCATCCTAGACACTGCTCCAGCCTGTATTGATCCATGGCCAGATCCTGGGCTTTGCACTTGATTTTTGTTGAATACCATTAGGATTCTCCAGGCGGTACACCCACCCGTGAATGGTCACCCTGTTCCTCCTGCATATTAGCTGCTCCTCTCAACTCATCATTGTCATCCAGTTTGCTGAGCCAGTGCTCTGTCTTCCGGGTTGTCAATCAGGAATTAAGGGTATTGGCTCAGGTATTGATCCCAGAGTCAAGCAGTTGTACTGCTGATCACCACACTTCAAACCTGGTGGCCCGGCCAGTTTTCCAGCAGTCTTGTGACCCAGTTACCTAATCTAGAACTCACCAATTTGACTATAAAAGTGCTGTGGGAGACTACATCAAAGTCCTTGGTAAAGTCAAAATACACAACATCCACAAGTTTCCCCTTGCCCACACAGCATTCATCATACCTTAGTTACTGGTGCTGCAGAAATAACTTATTTATAAAAAGTAATTGATGTCTTCAGCAACTGGTCTACCTTGCTTTTAAGTAACTTTAGGTGTTTAATGCCTTCACATATCATAAATACATATTTAAGTATAAAATTCTGTTTTCAAAACACATTGTGTTGTGACCAAGTTTCCTAACTGTTCTTACTAAAATTTTTTATCTCAACCCATTAAAAGCCTTAAAACAAAGATAATGCCTTTAGCAGTATCCATATACCTAATTTTAACCAATTTATTTGGAATAAAGAAATGGAGGAAAATTCTTATGTGTTGCAAGTATCACTGTGTTACTACTGTGATTGTTAAAAATACTGATGGTTTGAGAGTTTACACACTCACACAAGACCTCAGTCCACAAGACACTTCTGCTTTTCTCTCACTCCAGTTCCCAAACCATCAGGCGAAGCACCCAGCTGGACCTGCTCTGCTGTGGCAACCCAGCCAGTGTGGCCTGGGCTCGTCCTTATGTGCACAGTGACCTGGTTCCGGAGAGCTTACCTGCTTAAGACAGCCAAGTAATCCCTGGGTGAGGGTGGGACCTGGAAGTATGCCAGAGAGGAGGTCAAATCGAAGTCTCCTGAGGCAGGAAGAGTATGCTGTGGGTGGGGATACTGCCCTCAGTTCCTCTGTGCCCTCTGTTCTCATACTTCTTGTGATTCCAGGGCTCTTTCTGAGTTTTCTGAATGTGCCCATCCATTGAGAACACGTCATCACACTGGTTACCTTAATCTTGAAGCGGTTGTTCACAAAAACTGGTAACAGGAAAGATGGTTACTGGTTAAAACCTTTTGCTGTTAAAATTCAATACACTCAGTGAGTTATGAATGCTAACCTAGGCCCAAGTCATTACTTAAATTACTGGTTTCTTATAAAATGTGTTTTCAATGTGAATCTTAAAAAGGTAGGATTCAGTAAAACATGAAGGGAAAATGAGCAGCTAAATTTAAACGCAGTTACAGTGCAGCACTCTTCTAAATTTGTTTCTTGATTAAATTATATCAGAAAATTCTGAATTCAGCCCACACCAGAGATGATAATTCACTGATTAGCTGATAGCATCATTATAACTTGAGACTCAAAAATCATCTCCTGCTCTAATACATATCAGACAAGTGAAATGAAAATTACTTATTCTTAGAATCAAGCTCCCCACTCCATCCTACTGCTCTACTCCAGTCATTAGATCCTGCTGGATTAGTGCCCCGCTGTTGCAGTATCAGTGAGGCATTAGATTGGGCAATTCCAACCTGACACACTAGCACTTCTGGATTACAATTCACAGCAGCTCAGGACTGACTTGTGGATGGCAATACTGGCTTATGCTATGTTAAAGTAATGGTAATACATAAGCCATATTTTAAACTTACAAAGCAGTGACTCTGTTACTCAGCAAGTGGTAGGGCTATGGCATTTGGCTTGCTACTCATGCAACAGAATTACCTGAACTGAGAAAACCATACCCTTTTTCATAATATAGTAAAGGAAAATTAAAGTCCACCCCCTTCCTGGGAAAGCGAACAGATAGTTCCTGTAGTGAGCATTAAGTCTTGTGAAATGGTGAGCTGATCTAAGAGCGCACTAATTACTCCCAGTTTCATCCTGTCCCTTGCATCAAGTCTGGTGCTTTCCTGTGCAGCTGGTAAGCCACTCCAGATCACCAACCATCAGAAACTGTGAACATTAAAGCTTTTCCCTTATGTAAGTTTTCACTGTTTCAGGAGCTGTACTGGCTCATTGAAGAGTTACACAAATGTCAAGGACTGGCACTGAAACAGCGAGAGAGGGTGACAGGGAGAACCTGACAGAAGTGATACCACTCGTGCAGCAGTAATCTGATTAACTCACCTCATAAAGATTTACCTTGAGAAACCCATGAACTGATCTGAAATTCCTTGTTTGAAAAATGCAACATCAAACATTTTAAAGCATCAATCGAGACCAATGTAAGATAATTAGTTATTTCCCAATATATACTGACTAACTAAGACCATTGACTTGATCAGTGATGATGATGAAAGCTGATTATTCTAAACTCTTCTGTCTCAAGTTAGGGTCTTACACACTTTGTGAATAGCACAGATCACAATTATGGAGCCTGCTAGAAGATGGGCTGGGCACGTCGTAGGCCAGGTTCCACTGCACTGTGCCTGCCATCACATGTGGGTCACAGCGTCTACTTAAAATCCTGCTTCTTCACATCCAGAAAAAATGTTAAAAAAAATCTGCACACATTTGTGTTTCCCTAGATCACGAAAAGCTCAGCACACAGTTCTACACGGTCAGAACTCTTAACTGGGCCAAAGCTGTATCCGATTTTCCCCATCCGTTTCTGGCGCTACCCGAGCCACACGCCGGGCATTTCGCCGGACAGAGGACCGAACAGCCCGTCAAACGCGGCCCCCACAGCAGCGGCGGCCGAGCGCTGCAGCAAACGCGGGCGCACGGGACGGGGCGGCTCCCGTCGGGGCCGGGGCAGGTGCCGGCGGCACTGGCGGTAGTGGCTGCCGGTGCCGCCCGGCCCCATCTCCCCTCTCGGCTTTCCCTGGGCAGCGGGAGAGCCGCGGGCACTGCGGAGAAAAGGCTGCCCGAGCC
>VXBQ01011778.1:1200410-1264323 GCA_013400175.1 Phainopepla nitens | reverse complement strand
TGGCGCTGGAGCTGGGGCGGGAGAGGCGGAAGCAGTGAGTGCGGCGGGGGACGCGGCGAGGCCGGCCACAGCAGCAAGGCCGGGCAGGGCGGCGGCTCCGGGAGCGGCCGCGCAGCACCGCCCGTGGGGGGTCCCGCCGCCTCCCTGCGGCAAAATGGCGGCTGCCACCGCGGGCGAGGGGAGCGGACCGGGCCCGCGGTCTGCCCGGAGCCCCTCAGCGCGGCCCGGCTGTGCTGGGCACCGGGAAGGGCTGGCCCAAGGGATGCGAGTGGCACGAGGAGCCCGAAGAAGCGGGATAAATAATGTCAGCCGAAAAGGAAGATAGGGCCGGCTGCCGTGGTTAACCGCAGAAGGCAGCGCAACACTACACAGCCGCTCGCTCCCTTTCCTCTCGGTGGGATGGGGGAGAGAAGGAAGGAAGGGAGAAAGGGAGAAAATTCGCGGGCTGAGACCGCGAGAGTTTATTAACTGAAGGGAGTTTAATAACTGAAGAGGAACAACAACAACAAAAAGGAAACAAACCCAAGGAAAGCAACTGATGCAGAAACCTCCAGGTGCTCACCACCAGCGGGACAATGCCTTTCCCGAGGCAAAGCAGCCCCAGCAAGCTGCAACACCCTAGTTTTTATTTCTGAATATGGCATGATACGGTAAGGGACATCCCTTTGGTCAGTGGGCTCAGTTGTCCCGGCCGTGTCCCCTCCCAACTCCTTGTGCACCCCCAGCTCTTTCACTGGTGAGGTGAGGAGCCTTGACCCAGTGTAAACAATGCTCGACAGCAACCAAATCATCACTGTGCTATCAACACAGATTTCATCACAAATCTGAAACATAGTCCCATACCACCTACTGTGAAGATAATTAAGTGTGTCCAGGCAGCCCCAGTACACTGGGCTGGGAAGCCACTTTGGGGGAAAAACGGAGAAAATTTGCATGGGTGCATGCCTCGCTGGGGGAAGATGAATAAAATGAACAACGAGGCGCTGTTTATGCACACTTCTTTCCACAATGTTGAATAAAAGGGGAAAGTTGGATTTCACCCATCTCTAGTGTCAGTAAATATCTCTGAGACCTCTAGGTAAGGTATGGCATCTCTGTATGCAGTTGGCAGGGATGAGGACTTGTTCCTGTTAGCAGTCAGTGCCCTTGCTAAAGCCACAGTTGTTTCAGTGCTGTGATAATTGTTGATACTCTTGCCTGGTGGGATTGTTTTTTTGTCCCAGTTTGCTTAGGAAGCCGCATGTTTTTCCCCGTGTTAAACAACACGATTGCCTTCTGAGTGTTAATAAATGAAAACAGGAAGTGTCAGAAGCTCCTGTGCTGCCTTAATTCAGACCTTTAATATTTACATACCATTTTCAAGCATTCTATTTATACTGATTTTTTTGTTTGAACAATGCTTCTTTCAGTATCTGAGCTGCAAACCTCTTCAAAGTAGTCCTGCTGTTGTGGACTTTACAAAATGTCCATTCATAAATGGAAAGGGAAAACCCAATACTAACAGAGTCAAAATGGCACATTATGTATTCAAAATGGCACCAAAAGTACCTTGGACATACTTGCACCAATGTGTAAGCAAATGACCTTTAATAAATCTCCTACTTAATAGTGTCTTGGGGTAAAGAGATCAGTTGTCCTCTGCATGCATCTGTTCTTTTACCTGACACAGGATACTGATATTAATGGTGATCAGGTAAAAAGCTGAGTTGTGGTGACTCACTTATGGAAAAAAGCAAAATATATATTTAATAAAAACCTTTATGGTGATGTCATCACAGTCAAAGACTTTCAGCTCCAGGTGGGTTCTTCAACTATTTTCTTTGTTTGCAAATAGACAGTATTATCATTGCCTATTTCCCAGGAGTTATTTATTCAGCTTAATTGCCAATGATCAAGCTTGTTACACATCTCCTTCTAAACCAGTGGCATGTGTAGTCAATGAATACAGAAAAACTTTTTGAAGGTGTGATTCATCTGACCTACTTTGCCTGGCTGCTCTAGCACGAGATGACTCACACCCTCGGAGGTGCCAGTTTCTCTCCCTTGGGTAGAAAGCAAACTGAGGATGAGTGGCTTGCAGATAGATGTCTGCATTCCTTCACTGCCATCTCACCCTTGTCATCTTTTTACTGGCATATCTGATTATTGTGCCAATTAGGCAGTTTGCTAACAGCCCACCTACTACTCTCGTTCAGCAGTCATGAAGAAGAGATTTTTACTTCACAGAGTGAATTGAATCATCCATGTCCGTAAGGGGTCTGTTCATAATGTACCTACTGATTCTCGATGATTGTGGATGTAGTACTGTGAAACCTTTCATATTTTTTTTCCAACTGTAATGAAAGTCAGTTCAAATCTGACTCTGCATTGTTGTGATCAAGATTCAGTACACATTTTGATCGGGAAATGTCATGGCAAAACTTTTCTGGGAGAGAGAGAGAAGGCATATAATACTACAGTGTACTTATTAGACAAAGAGGTCTTAAAGGCATATATTTACGCATGTCAGCTACTTAGTAATGTTGATGGAATTGTATGTTACTTTAGCTTGTGAGATTTCATTTCCTGTGGCTTTCCTTGCCAGGAAAGCTGCAGCATTTTCCCAGCACACTGCACTGTCAGGAGTCTGTAGCTTTCAGTACTGTGTGTGCTCTTCCATGTGGTGCCCCTGCACTGTGCAATATTGTTTCTGCTTTGTTCCTAGATTCTGAAGGCATCTGTGCATTTTAGCTTCTACACAACTCAGTAAAGATCTGCCATATTATAGAGCTGATGCCCTAGAGCTGATGACATGCCCTGAGCTTCTCCTGAGTTTCTCTCTTCATTAGAGAAAATCTTTTCAGGCAGCCTTTTGCCTGAACATGTTCCAGATATCAAGACCTGGGTAGCAAAATGTGCATGAAAATGGTTTTCATCCTAAGTGGCTGCCATTGTCAAGTAAAATAACACCTGTAGACAGCCTTAAAAAGAAATTTAGCATTTTTTTCTCTTTTGTAGTTTCAATCAGAGCCTTCTTATCTGAACTGTACATTTTTTCTCATTTTCTTCACAAGAGCTTTTTTGTTATGCTTAGTATGTAAGGATGTGGTTAGGTTCTCATGATGAATTAAATGTGAGGTTTCAGGCTTTCTTCTGTGATGACTGTAAATTGTCCATTGGCATGGAGAAGATTTATAGGCCTTGAATAGTCTAATTATGTTTAACACATGTGAGGTTACAGGTAAAAAGTGCAGTGCAGTCCCTCTAAGCACAGACCAAGTCACTGGGCAGGTAGGCAGCCATACACAGCTGCATTAAATTCACACAGATACATGGCATGAGCTTCACTTCCTATCTCAATTAGAAATAACTCCAGAAATGCAGAATACTTGAATATATTAAACCCCAGAAATACTTCCCAAGCTGCTCAAAGTGATTTATTTCTACATCTCTTCTCTGTCAGGGCAGGGATTGCATTTTACTGAATGTATACTGCCTAAAATAGAGTGGTTTCACCCTGGATGCATTTTGGGTGCTATTGGAGTATTAAATGTTTAATAATAATTACATTTAAAAAAAAAAAAACTGGTTTCTATTGCCACATGGAAAAAGGACTTTCTGTCAGTGTAGCAATTACAGTGTGACACCTGACAATTTACCATTTCTGTGCATATATTCATCAGAACAAAATAAAATTGGAATTTGGCTTCCAGATTTGTTAATGGCGCAAAAAGTATAATAAAATCTAATGAAAGAAATTTTGTATATAGTCTTGGAATGGTAACAGAAATTGAAAACTGGAAATACTGGATTCAAAGAACTCATTCTTCCTGTGTTTTCCCTCTGCATCTGAGGACTTAGTTAAGATTTCTTTGAAAACGAAAATTTCATTTTGATACAGCTCAGCTCTGGTTACAGCTTCGACTGTTTCTAATTTTCTGTGTTATTTCCTTTCAAAAAATCCCATTTTAGCATTCTATGTCATCATAATTTCCTCTTTTCCAAGCTCTGAGAAGTAGATAGAAATCTTCTTGCAGAAACCTCATCTATTTGTGTTAAAATGATAGCAGCAATGTAGTAAGATTTTGTCTTTCTTCTTCCTAGCCATCTGCCTCTTTTATTTGGAGTGGGAGAGAAAAGGCAGCAGCAATCAGATTTCCTTTGTCTAAAGCTTTTTGAGTCATGTTTCAAGGCTGCCTGTGGCTGGGTTTCACCTTATTCTTTTTAGCTCTAGCAAGTTACCAGTACTGCCATTATTTTTTGCCAATGTGCCCTCTGTCTAATTTAACATTAGTAAAGACAAAAAGAGCAATGGAGCAAGGAGGGCTTGGAAGCCCCACCTCTCCCTTGCCATTCAAGATGTCTGTCCTGCTGTTCTCCAGTGTCTCTTTCACTGAGAACAAACTTGGCTTACCTTAAATTACTCTTCCTTATATTTCTTTGTGATTTCAGCTCTTCAGCCCTCCTTATTCCAAGCTCACCTGTTCAACTCCCTATGAACAGTTGGTTTGCTCCTGCAACTTGCAGTTGAAATCTGTTGTTTGAAGCTATGAAAAAGAAGTGTCACCAACTGAATGTGAGCACAAGGAGTGCACGAGGTTATGCAACTTCCCAGTAATCAATCTCTGTCATCAGAGCTTTGATTTCTCAGAGGTTAGATAATTACTTCTTGACGAGCATTTCTCATGGACAAGTTCAGAAAATGAATATCTGTGTTGACAATGGAAGGTCTCCTTTAAACACCCCCCCTCCAAATATACAGCCTAATAATTTTATTTCTTGCATGTTTTAATGAACTAGGCTAAGGTTTCAAAGACACCACTCATCATATTAGTATTGTAAAGCATTTCCCAAAGGACCTTTTTTTGTAGAGTTTGTGTTCTCGGTTCTTTTGGAATATCTCAAATTGGGCACTGGAAAATTGAGGTACCCAAGAACCATTGACTATATTTTGAAATGCTGGCCTTCCAAACTTAACTTTAAAGGACAAAACCACAAACTGCCTCTGTATTTTTGTGCATTGGGCTTTTTGCTTGCACTATCCTGGTGTGGTCTGACTTCCTGAGACCTCACAGGGAGGAGCATTTCTCCATAGATATCTCTTCAAAGAACCAGGCTGTTAGCATGAATATGGTCAATAACTCATCAGTAATATCCTCTTGATGTGATCAAGATCATAGGGTTCATTGTAAGGCACTTAATGACCATTTGGCCACTTTGAAGCGTGAGAGTCACCCAGCACCTTGTCTGAATCATGCCAGGTGGGTTGTGCTCTTGTCCAAGTCCCCTGGTAACTTCTACTTCTTGTCATACCTTCCAAGGCAGAAAGATACTGGTTGTCATGGTACCTTTCAGCTTTCTGGCTGACCAGTATACAGGATTAATCAAGAGGCAAAAATATATTTTCCTAAAAAATGGTGGCTTGAGGTCCTGTATTCTTTTTTAACAGTCATCTTACTTTAATTACTTGCTTTCTTTTCTGATTGTCATAAAACATAATTTGTTTTGATTGGATTTGATATGGGTGCAATTTAGGAAATGACTATTAATCATTGAGCAGTAAGTCAAAAGGAAGAATTAATTCAGAATTTTGAAGAGCACATCTCTCAGGCATATTCTTGTTTTAAAAAACATACTCATTGGGCATCTTCTTTTAGATGAAAAATTAGGGCCAATGCCCTCTCCACATTTTTTAATTCTGGTGGTCGGCTAGAAAATTATTACATTTTAGGAAGTGTCTGTCTTGGGTTTTTGTGGAAGCAATTTTATTTGCAAAGTAGAAATGCTTCATTGCTCTAAAGGCACTATAGTAACCATAGAGAAAAATACATTTAAGAAGATAGCTGGTAACTACATAGGAATGACCAATAGATACTTCTTCTGAAAATATATTCGATCTAATTCTTACTGATTTCAATAATAGGACTAGTGCAAGAGCCATTTATTGGCTATTGTAGCAATTTATTGATTTCTTTTTTATACCACAGGCAGATGCTTGAAAGCTCAATATTTGGACTGAGAAACACTGTAACAGAACCGGAAAAAAGTCTTAACAGTGTTGAAAATGAAGGTAAGTGAATCACAACAGCCTTGCTAATTGATTAGGAAACGCAGAAAAATAATTCTTTTGGGAAGGACCTACAGAGGTTCCAATTTTTATTTAGAAATTTAAATTTTCACTTTTCAGACGTGCCTATTATAACTGTGGTGCTTTACATGTGAAATGAAGAAGTGCTACATGTGACCATGCTAGCTTTTTTTTGTTAATTGTTAATGAAACTATGAATCATACGAATTCACAGACTTGGTTAATATTCTGACCACAGTAAGCCTAGAGAAAATTTTCCTTGATTTATATTTTCAAGCTCTTTTATATGCAAAGATGCTTATTGTGAGGATTACTAAGTGAAGACTTTCTCAATGTCCAGTTAGTTAAAAGGAACAGTTTTTAAAAATGCTTTTGCTTAAAATGATATGAACTAATCTGGGAAATCTAATAATTCCGTATTTGTTTTCTTAAGATAATGAATGGAAAACCAGATATGAGACACAAATAGAATTGAACAAACAGCTGAAAAGGCAAATTAATATTCTTCAAGATAAGGTGGAACTACTTCGTGGAAATCCAACAGGTAGAAATGGATATTCATAACTTTTTCAATAGAATTAGTATTGATTAGGTATGTTGAAATTATATCAACAGGTCACAATTTTCTTATTGTAGGTAAAATGTCCATTGTTCGCACCTTTGATAAAATGCCTGTGGTAAGTACTGCGACATTTAGTTGACTTAACAACAAATCACAGTCTAATTAGAAAACTCTTGTTTTTTTCTGGCAAAAAATAGCAGCAGCCTGGTCTAGAAGACAAAACAATCAGTTCTGCTTATGTTTTTATTGTTTCATATATGCAACTGCTTATAAAATATAGAGTAAAATCTTTGAATAAGAAGTACATAAAACCTGAATGTTGAGAAGAGTTATGTAGTGAAATTTTTTCTGAGTGAAGGTTTTGACATTGAATCTGCAGTAAGGCATGCGAGATGGAAGAGCTAGACTAGATCGATGAATAAATGGGAAAACATTAAACCTCATGGGATCATTTAGTCTTTGACCACTCTCAGTAAAAATGTCTTCAGTTGTGACCAAATGGAATTCCAGCTGTTTCAGTCTTTTTGTCCTGTCACTGGGCATTGTTGAGAAGAGCCTGTCTCCCTCTTCTTCATTCCTTCCCATCACATATTTATACACATTGATAAGAACCCCTGGGCCTTCTCTTCCCCAGGCTGAACAGTTGCAGATCTCTCAGCCTTTCCTCATCTGTCAGGTGTTCTGGTCTCTTTATCATATTCATAGCCTTGTGTTGGACTTGCTCCAAGAAGTCCATATCGTTCTTGTACTGAGGAGTCAAGAACTGGACCCAGCACTGCAGATGTATTTCTCAAGTGCTAAGGATAAGGGTTGGATTACCTGCCTTGATCTGCTGGCAACATCTTGCTAATGCAGCCCAGGCAGCCAGAGGCCATCCTTGCAGCAAGCGTGCACTGATTTCTTGGGGTCCCCTTGCTCACCAGGACCCCAAAGTCATCGTCTGCCAGGCTGCTTCCCAGCCAGTCAGCCCCAGCATATACTACTGCCTAGGATTATTTCTGCCCCAGGGGCAGGACTGCATTTCCACTCCAAGTGACTCCTCTCTGCCTATTTCTGCAGCTTCTTGAGGCCCCTTTGCATGGCAACACAATCCTCTGTTGTATCAGTCAATAATCTCAGTTTTCTATCAACTGTGATAACCTAGATGAATAGTTGCAGTTATATTTTGCATAATATAGTCACAGGAAAACTCCTTGTTCTACAGATTTTTGCATCACTGAAGGAAGTATCTGGTTTTGTTTTCAAAATTTTATTCCTTAATGCACTCATACTTCATGTCCTTTATTTCAACACAGCATAAAATATTTTTTCTACAATCTTGAGGAGAAAATGCCAAGGAAAAAACCCCAGCAAACATTATGGCCATTTTGTCTTCTAAGGTAGTAAAGGCAGTAAAAAAATCATTGTAGATTCAGAACTGCTTTTTCCTTAGCCTGTCATCTGCTGAAATATTTGACAACTTTTCAGCTTCTTGCCACTTTTAGAAATAGGAAAGGTAGATGAAAATGCGATAATGCCTTGTAACACAAGCAGGGATAATGAACATTATGAAGTAGGGCTGTTAGGATTTTTATTCCTGTTGTTTATACTTACAGAAGTGTTACCATCTGACTCTTTTTGGTGCTTCAGATTCTAAAGACTAATGGGAGTTTAGTGACCCTAGAGGAGGCTGCATGCTCTGTTAGTGGGAAGGATGATTATCTACTGTAAGCAGGGTGTGAATAATTAACTGCTTTTTTCTGTTCTGATCCATGGCTTTCAAACAGTCAACATTTTTGCCAGTTTATTGTTGTCCTAGAGACCATGGTGTTTTGTAGGTAGTCAAGATTTTTTTCTTTAGCAGCCAATTAAAAAGAGAACAAAATCTTCTCCATCTCCCTTTCCTGTTTCACTGAGTTCATCTGAAAATACAACTGGGATTATGTTCAAAGAAAAGTCTTGAAGACAGAAAATCTAGAAGACAGAAAATCTACAGCAGAGTCTGCTTTGGACAATGTTATTCCTGTCAGCCTGTGAAGCACAGACTGGCGTGTATAGTTGCAGCATCACAAGTATTTATTTCCCTCCAGTTGCCAGTACTCTCCTAACCAATCCAATTACACCTTGCCAGGCACTCCTGGAGGCATTTCCAGAGAGATAATCTGCTTTCCCACCAATCCAGTACATTTCTAATCCCTATTAAGTGCTGCATTGCCTCCTCACCAATGAGCCATGCTTCTGCGAGGTTTGATCACTGTTCCCATAAAGGGAAGAATGCCAGCCCAACTGAGAGGTTCATACTGCCAGAAGGAGTCTAGAAGAGAGCTTGAAGAGTCCTAGGCTCACTTAGTGAAGCCTGGGAAAGTTTGGAGCCCATGTGCTATGCCATGCAGTTTCAAGTCCTTCCTTTGTTCTTCCAGCTTAGAGTTAATAAATCCTCCTGTTTGCTAAACAGAAATGAAAGAAAGTGCTTTAAGGATTCAATGGAATGTTTCATTTTTTCCTTGTTTTGATTTTTGGTGGTTTTTTTGTTTGTTTGTTTTTTTTTTAATTGAAGCCATCAGAAAACTCAGTGTTTATTTACAGATGCTGTTGGGGAATGAAGAGCTGCTTGCTTTATATATATATATAATTTTAGGAGATAAAACATTGGTAAAAATACACAGATAATTTTTTGTGGTGTTCAAGCATTTAGGTTTGTTAAAATTCTTTTTGGGTTTTTGAGAGTTGTTCAGGGGATTAGGAGAGACTATTTAGCTTCTTCACAGATGAGAATAAAGAGCAGATGTGAGTGGTAGAAAAACAAAGAGTTTTCAGCCTCTCATCAGTATACATTTGCTCAAAGTAAAAAGTGCTGAAAGTGGGTATATAAAGCATCATGTGTGTCTGTGTCTGTAAAATCAAAAGTACACTGTGATATTCAGCTTTCAACTTGCAGTTGCATATGAATAGGAGATATATTCCTATATGAAAATATACTTCCTAAGTGTATTGCATAGGAAAGATTTCTTCACTGAAAGGCTTGTCAAGCACTGGAACAGTCTGCCCAGGGAAGTGGTTGAGTCACCATCCCTGCAGGTATTTAAGACACATGCTTTAGTGCTTGGCAGCGCGGATTAGAGCTCTACTTGGCACTCCTGGGTTAGTGGTTGGACTTGATGATGCCAAAAAGGTTGATTCTGTGATTGTGTGAAGCTCTGTGGGAAGACTGAAAAGTGGTTCTTTCAGCAAGATGATACAATTTCTAGAACGTGGCAGCAGTAGACAGTAGATTTTGTTTTGAGCAATGTATTTAGAAAATTAAGTATTATTTTCAAGTATTTATAACTTGTGTTCCCAGGAAAATTAGAATTATAATTAGGGTTATTAGAAGGACCTCTAACAATTCTTAATTTACTGAACAATTTTTGTATTTAACAAAGGAGTTATATCAAAGCTACTAGAGATTTAGCTCACTCAAGCTAGTCATTTAAGGTCCTGCTATAGTGAAAAGAGGGAGAAAAACATGTCTGTAGAGTAATTCAACCTATTTAGACATAGGTAGCATTAAATACTTTCTTGATATCAAGCACTACAGGGAAAATGAAAAAAAAAATAAAAAAGAAGAGATTAGTCATCAGGGACCCTGGCAGTCAGCAAGCTGTAAAAACCTGAATGAAAGAGAAGAATGCAAATGCAAATTCTGGAGTGATGAACAAGGAAGCACAGAGGATTTTCTGCATTGAAAAATTGCAGTAATTGTTGCAGATGGCTTGCACTATTTTTGCTTTGGAATTGGAATTGTACTGATGAATCATTTCTTTCTACTAAAAACACCCCTACACCATTTATTTATACAGTTTTTTTTCAAAGTCCTTATACTGATAGGATATAATCCTTTTGTTTTTATTCAGAAAAATCACATAACAATAGATGTCACATAGCAATAAATGCAGAACCAATACCTTGAACACAGAAATTCTTACTAACGGGGTTTAGAAAATAGTTTTTGTGTACTGAGGGCAGATTAAAAATAACAGTGACAAGCACAAGGGTGTGCCAGCAGTGAAAACTGTTTAGTCAGTAATTTCCTTTATGTCCCAATGAATAACATAAATGTCATACAGTACTTCAGAAATAATTACAGAAGGAATGCATTCTCTCTAAAATATAAGATGTGAATTTTACTTGCTTCTTTTAAACATGCTGCTTTCATTTGTTTGCATTTTTTCATAAAAATGAGTTTTGGTAAAATACATGTTCTCTGCTAAGCTGAATTTCCCAATAAGCAAAAAGAAAACTGTTCCTTTCTCTCTCACCATTTCTGCAAGAACAAATCCCTAGATAGCAGCTTTAGTATGCAAATACTGAAAAGCTTACTGCAAAATCAGTTCAGAAGAGCACACTCCTGATAGCATTGCCTTAGCAACGCTCTAGTTAAGATTAGCCCAGGAACTAGGGCTTCTGTGATAAATCACTTTTTTTCCATATTGTCCAGCACCCCAGAGGAGAAAATTCTGACATTAAGGGCCAGATACTTGCTTTGCAAAGCTGCCTTTTTATAAGGGCAGTGACCACAGAACTGATAACCTCACACAACCACCTCAGGGTTTTTGCTGTCAGTTTTAAACTATAAGCAGAATATGTGGCAGTGTCACACTGGGGACATACGTGATTGCAAGATGACAGAAGGGAATCTTGGGTTTGTGAAAACATGCAGTGAAGACTTTGTGTTTCAGTAGGCATTGATAACTGCCTACAGGGAGCATCAGCGCTTACAATGGCATAGGAAATGCTTACAATTCTCCTAGCAAGTGACTCTTAAATCAATCTTGCTGCTCTCCCTGGGTTAAGCCGTTAGTGGCTCTATGGAAACAAGAAATCTGGTATCCTAACTTTTCATGAAACTTGGAAGTATTTTGGAGGAAGTTCTGTCTCTGGTCTGACTGCCCTAAACTGTTATCCTGCCTCCTCAGAGACTTCCCCTTCCTACTCGTTTCATTTGACCTCAAATAAATACTTTGAATACCTCCAAGAGACCTTTTTTCTTTTTCTTCTCAAGCTGGCATTAGTTGTTCCTCCTGATGGCCTTGCTCAAACCAGGAGACTGTCTTACTCAATCACTTTGTGGTGTGCCCAGAGGCAGACTATACTTTGTGCTTCAAAGAAAATAATCACAGAAAAATCTTGGAGTCAAGTGACATTCCTATTAGTTTGTTCTCAAGAATTCCTTAGCAATTGATGGGGATTCTGGGCTGTCTTCCAGAGAAAATGTGTAAGGAATCCAGCCTGTTTCAGGCTTATTAGGAGAAGATGCTGAGCGAGACATTTCTGAATCAGCAACGCCTTGTTCTGTCAATCTGAACCACAGCACTGGAGGTCTCTGTTTTAACTTTCCCTGCCCAAGTCAGCGTTTGACGCCTGTGGTCACTGTGTGGAGACCACCGAAATAAGGATTTAGGGAGTGAGCATCCCACCCCTGTTACAGTGCGCTAAAGCAGTTCCACGCTGGGTCTGGTTTGGAATCTAAGGATGATGCTTGACCACAAGGGGGCACTTGGCATTTAGGGAAGTGCAGGGAGCCTTTCCTCGCCTGCCCTGACGCTTTCGCAGGATCCAAGTGCATGTTGCATGTAGAAATGTGGCATGCTAAATAATTTTTGGGGATAATTTTTTATGCGATGTATGACTCGTGAACTTATTGATACCAATGTAAAACCAATTTCCATTTCAGTAAAACTAAAGATGTATTATTTGGTTTTGCTACTAATGAGTTTAAAATGATATGTTCCAAGGATTCAGTTGAGTCACCTGATGAATGTCAACTCCTTGTGTTGGAGGGGAGGGAGCTTATTTTGTAAACAAAATTTAATTTAATTAAAAACATCAAGTAGAATGGATTGCAAAAGGCTTCTTGTGTTGCTTTTTTTTTCAGCACAACCTACAGATATATTGGTTCTGTTCTAAATCATGGAAAAAAGTTAAAGAGGCAGCAAATTGCCATAAGGATCATTAGTCTGCATGAGCAGGGCTCTGATGAAAACAAATTTGAGCTGCTTGATGACTCCATGGATTTGTCACCTTGTCTGTTGTGAAGTGATTATTAGAAATTGTCACCACTGTTGCCACTGAGAGCAAGGCAAGTAAAAATCCAGAATGAGAGCAACTTGTGTGGGTGGCCTTAAAATTCACTTGCAGTATCTTTCCATATAATTTCATTTTCTTGCAATATTAAGCTAAATGTGTAACTTCAGTCAAGTGAAAAAAAAAATTGGGGGAAAAAAAGAACTGGGGAATTGGTGTTCCCTTTGTGAAACTCTGGGCTTCATCATTGTTGGACACAAGACTAATGTGTCTTTGCTCTGAGAGTGAATCATGCTAAGCACTGCAAAGTTCTGTTATATAAAGGAAGTATTCATTTAAAATCTCAGTCTGTCTTTTAGCTTTTTACCAGCTTGCTCAGAGTGATTTGACATGAGTGATGTATTGAAAACTAAGGATCTTAAATTCAGGTTAAATGCCTCAGTCAGCCTATGTATTCTTTTCAGGCATACAATATCCCGCTATTCAAGGCTTAGTAGAAGAACCTGTAATGAATCCATCTTAGAAAAAAAAAAATTCAGGATTCAGTTAAACTGCTTCTAAAAAACTTTTCCAGAACTTATCATTCTGGTTCATCCTGCAGTTTTGTTGACAGTTTTTCATTCTGGGGGAAACCTGCATATCTGGGAAACTCCTTCTGGTTCTCTTGAGCTCTCACTGGTCCTTGGTTTGTTTTCAGGCTTTTTTGTGATATGGGAACTCTGCTACAACTCATTGTTACTGTATGCTTTAAGTTCTGTTTTCTGTGAACTTTTGTTTTGTTTTACAGAATGAAACATTGAGCTGATTATATAACCATGATCATAGAGAATTGAATCTGTTTTGGTGAAGTTTCTTTCTTCATGCTTCCCACAGAATTCAGGAAAGGCAAATCCAGCTCTTAATGATTTGGCTGAGTTGATATGCTGTTGTTCCTCACTTCTTGATTTGTACTGATGTACAGCAGCTAAAACCATCAGATATACAAGGACTCTGCTAGTTCCCCAATGACTGCTTTGAAAGTAGGAGCGGGAAACAACTTACAACCAGTTCTAGCTAAAGTAGACCTCTAGAACCTCTCTGAAGTTTTTTTCATTTAAAGTGTCTGGTTTTGGAATTCCATTCTATAGTGTTTGGGGACTTGAAGAGGTTTTTTAGTTGAGTAGGAACATCTGCGTCATGAGATTTCCACAAGAGCTTCAGTACTGCCATACTGAGCTCTGTATCATCAATTAGGTTTATGGATGCAGGAATACAAGTTCTCAGGCTGGGTTAGGTGAGTAAGTTTCCTAGTTATTATCTGTGAGAAAGGCAGCTAGATTTGGATTCAAACAGATTGCATATTAGAGGTGAAAATCCAATAATAAGTTGGTAAGAAAAGCTCAAGAAGTGTGCCTGAAATCCTGCCTTTGCTCCAGAAATAGACATGACCTTTCAGCCTTTCTCACTTCTTCCATCTCCCTCCATGGAAATATTTTTATTTCTGACTCATTGACAGCCTGGCTTCAAAAATTGTCTTAGCACTGGTAAAGTATGATGGTGGCAAGGGCATTCTCAGGCTATGAGATATGAGAATGCAAGTCCTTGGGGAAGCAGAGGACTAAAACGTAACTCAACTAGTTTATTTCTGGGTTAAATTTTAGGCTGCTAGATAGAAGAGGCTTTCTTCCCCAGGTAATATGTGTAGAGCATCCTTGTCAGGTTGTGCCCTTTTAGAGGGATGACCACTGGGAAGCTTTGTGTTGAGACTCCCTGAAGGCTTTCAGCAGCAAACTAGGCAGCTCAATTCAGCTTGATCCTGTGGGCAATCACAACAGCAACAGCTCAGATGCCTCCCTGATATTTAACAAAAGCTGATGGGAAGAATGTAAGGCATTGCATAGACTGCTTTATTAGCACTAAGATGTTGAATTCTGCCTGAAATGCAATTGTAACTCCAGTCCTACTTGGATTTTGGGCTTCAGTTCCCAATCTGTAAATTGTGAGTATTTTATAGCTTTCTTATTTCACAAGAGATTTGTAATCATAGGTTTATTACAATTTATGAGCTAGGTTTATTACAATTTATGAGGCAACTGTATATTTTTAGTCCCATTATCAATGTATTTCCTTCTGCTTGCTCATCAAAAGCAGTGTAGTGCACAGTTTGTTTGCTTGCATTTGGATAACATTCTTGCCCCAGAGCTGAATGAATGCCCAGGCATCTGCAGTGGACCAGCTGCATTGGCAGCAAAAAGTAGACAGTGCTTCTGAAAGGACTAATGTAAAAAGGATCTAAAAGTAGTTTACTTTGTAAGTGAAAGAACTCAAAGAAATTACATGAGTACCATCACTGAGGAGGTAGCAAATTGCTCTGTTGTAAGTAACAGCTGCAGCATCAAGTCTTGCTGTCTTATATAATACTGATGGACAATCTAGTAAAGAAATAAAATAATGTTTTGTGGATTTACATAGAACAAATCTGGAGAGCTGCATGAACTTTTGTATTTACTGTATTTGAACTTACTGTGGTGATACAAAATATGTAGTAGGTGGTACAAAAGATGTTGTACAAAATATGCTGTCACATGGTTATAATCTTTAATGTGCAGTGAGGTCAAGGAGGCAGAAACATTTAGTTTCCTATTTCAACAGTGCTGAGGTCTTCTCTGTCTTGTTTAATTCTGTAGAGACACTGAAGTTGAAATGAAATAGCACATGACCCTAGTGGAATTAAGCCAAATCTTCTCTTTAATCTGCAGCTTACTTTTTCTCCTTGAATTGGCCAACATTGCCTGAATTGACTGTAGGACCCTTTTGTATTTCAACAAAGATTTAATCTGCATCCAAGCTACTTCTGCTTTAATTAGGGAAAAAAACCTGCAACTATCCTTCAATTCTTTTCATGTCTCCAGTATGCCTCTTGTAATAGATTATAGTTAAAAAAAGTTAAATCAGGGGAAGAATACTCTTCAAAGATACAGCTCCTCTGTATCTCTTTTTTTTTCCTTTTGAACAGTGGGAGGGGTTGTTCTCTCTTGCAACGTTTTAAAAGTATTGTGCCTTTCACCATGCTCCTGCAAAGTCTTGATTTTAACAGAAATAATTCCTAGGGATATTCATCATGAAACCCAGAATTTTTAAAATGAAAAATAAAATTTGGAGCCAAATAAGTAACATGTTATGCAGAAAATTATGCAAAAGAATAAAAGCTGCAAAAATCTGCACATGCTAGAAAAGATTGGAGACTTAAAACAGGCAGATGTCATTTTTTTCACCAGCAAGCATTCATAAACTCTTTGAGAAATAAACCGTATATGGATATTGGCCTTCTGGATCTGAGACTAGTGTGATAAATAGGGAAAAATTAAAAATTTCCCATGGAAAAGAAGAGGAAAGTATGTGGAGAATTGTTATCTTATTTCAGTGTTTACCAGGAAAATCTGGTAAACAAAGACCTAGCAAAGCATTAAGGTCATGAGAAGAAATAACTGATTATTAAGGGAATGGTTGAGTAGTCAGTATAGAAAGGAAAGGATTCATCTGTTTTGACTAAGGAGGTGCTTGTGTTGGAAATAAAAAGAAAAAATCCTGAAACAGATACTTATTTTACAAAGGGGACCAGAGCCAACAAATGGAAGAACCTGACTGACCAGGAATGTAATAGCATTGATAGCAAAAACATGAAGGGATAACAAGTAAATTTACACACTTGCCAGGAAAGAACAAAACAGAGATAGATGTGGTATGTAGCAGATGTGAGAGACCTTGACAATGTTGATTCTGTCTTCATCAGCTGTTTGGATGAATTAATCTCGAGGACAGATTGGAAAACAAAGTTTAGGCACAATAGTATTGGGAAATAATATTGAAACAATATGACTCTCTTAAATATTAGGACACAAATGTTTACTTTTCTGTATGTAGCTGTGTACCTCTTCACTAGGTCTTTTAATTCCTATTATAGGCAGTCACAGATCTTATTAATATGGCCAGCTGAGTAAAGAGATTTGTATCTAGGTTTATTTGGTTGGCATCTTCAGTGGAATAATTGTGTAAGCAAAGAGTCTTGAAGATGTTTCAGTGCACAGTAGCCCATTACTGCTCCAGAAGGACGTGTCTTGTTTAACCCAGGTGTCATATCTGCCACATGTGAATGTCTCGGACTCTCCAGAACAACTCAGATAAAATGGAGTTGAGCTCTTCAGCTGCTTAGCTGAATGAATCACTGCACATCATTGATTGTCTTCACTGTGACTCAGTAGGAGTTCAGTTCACATTTGGACACTCAATGTAGATACCCTCACATCAGACTGAATCCCATGCAGTCAAATATACATATAAATATAGTATTTGGATGGATGAATTTGGATATAATATTATTAGACTACTAACAGAAATAGTATTGTATGTTAGACTTGTAAATAAAGACTAAAAACCAAGTGCTGATAATGATGAGGACAAAACTCAGTGGATAATTAACACATTTTATCAGAAAATAATAGATAAAAGGGACATGATGCTATTTTAGATTTTTAAAATCTACCAGAACATTGCAGAAAAGCCAGTCAAAAAACGTGTCAGATCAAGTGATCATGAATTCATTCACTTTAAACTAAACATGTATATATTGCCTCAGTTTTAAGTAAAGGCAGAAACAATAAAATACAGGAGAAAGGAAAAAATAAATAATGTCAGCAAGTGCTTGGAAGAAGAAATGACAATAACCAAATCCTAAGGAAAAGTCAAAGAGCTGGATATGCTTAAAATGAGGGAAATGGGTAATCCATATCTTAGGATTCTGAAAGAACTTGCTTGTCACATCACTGATCTGATAGCAAGTGGTTCTAATAAATGAGTGTACATTGTGTGCACTGGAGAAAAGCACTTTTTTCCCCCCAGTTTTAAGATAAGGAGAGGAATAGTTGTTGCAAAGCAAAATTGAAATGTGAATATATTTCAAATATTGAAATATGAATATATAAAAGGGGCTCATGGTGGGCAAACCTGTGGACATTCTGTGATAAAACAATGGATTTGTTGTCACAATAAATACAGTAATCTTGTTCACTGTGACCTCGGATAAAGATATCATGTCACATGGGAAGTGACTGATTAATTTGGAGAAAAATGAAAATGAGCAGATTTGTTAAAGGAGTAAAGAGCTGGCAAATGGAACATGATAGTGGTGATTAGTGAAGGAGTCTGCTGGGAGAGTACAAGCAGAGGTCTTCCAGTACCAGGTTTAGGATGAATCTTAATATTTAATGCATGACCTTGATACACAAAGTAGAATTAGTGATATCTCTCTCCTGAAACCAATTATATAATATAATTGGGATCTGGATGTGGTTTAGAAAGAGAGTGAAGACTCACTCGATTATTAAAAATGTGAGTAAAATTTAATAGTGTAGACCAAATGATTTAGAAAGGAGTAAAAAAAATTATGTTGTGAATTGAGAACTGATACAACTGCATCTGGATATCCTAGGAGAGGATATCCTAGGAGAGTATATATAGAGGAGCATCTGGATATCCTAGCTGATGCCTTGTTGACTGTGAGCCATTATTGTGCAGCTGTGCAAAAGGAAAATACAATCCTAAAATCTATATAGGTAAAGAAGTATCACTGACATTGTTACAGGCAGTGAGATGGCTTTTGGAATACTGCATACTGTAGGCCAGTTCTGTTCTCCAGCCATGAGAAGGTTGAGCTCCAGCCTGATGCACGAAGGGATTACTAGGATGATAAGATGAAAGGACAACCTGCTGTGTGAAAGATGATTCTTGCAAGTTCAGCTTAATCATCCTAGTAAAGTGAATGTGGGAAAAAGATGCTCATGTCTTCAGTCTATACATGCTGGGGAAAAACACCAGGGAGGAAGAACAGTTGTTTAAAACACATTTAAGTACAAGAACAAACAGATGTAAACTGACCTTGAATAATAATAGAATCATAGAATGTTTTGGGTTGGAAGGGACCATAAACACCATCCAACACTCCTGCCATGTGCAGGAACACTTTACGCTAGATTGTCTTGCTCAGAGTCCCATCCAGCCCTGAAGACCTCCATGGATGGGGTATACACAACTTCTCTGGGCACCTGTGCCTCACCACCTTCACAGTAAAAAAATTATTCCTAATATCTAAACTTGTTCTGTTTCAGTTTAAAGCTATTATCCCTTGTCCTACCACTATATACCTTTGTAAAAAGTCCCTCTCCAGCTCCCTTGTAAGCCCACTTCAGGTACTGGAAGGTGCTATAGGGTCTCCCCAGAGCCTTCTCTTGTCCAGGCTGAACAACTCCAACTGTCTCAGCCTGTTTTCAGAGGAGAGGTGCTCCAGCTCTGTGATTTTTGTGGTCCTTCTCAGGTCCTTCTCTGCTGTTATAGGTCCAGATACTTATCTTGGGAGCCCCAGAGTTGGAGGCAGTACTCCAGGTGGGGCCTCAAGAGAGCAGAGCAGAGGAGGGCAATTACTTCCCTCAGCCTGTTGGCCACACTTCTGATGCAGCCCAGGACACAGTTGGCTTTCTGGACTGCAAGCCACATTGCCAGATCATGCAAGATTTTGATCTACCAGCATTCCCAAGTCCTCCTTCTAAAGACCGCTCTTAATCCATTCTCTGGAAAGGATGCACGTTCTCCCTAGACTTCCTGTTATCACTGACGTGTTTCTTGTTGCCTTTGACATCCCTGGCCGTGTTTAATTCTGTCAGGGCTGTAGCTTTCCTAAACTGATCCCTGACACTTCAAACAATCCCTGTATTCCTTCCAGGCTACCAGTCTATGTTTCTACCCTCTCTTACCATCTCTAGGCTTCCTTCCTGTGTTTGTATTTGTTCAAGAGCTACTTGTTCATCCACACAGGCCTCCTGGCATGTTTGCCCAAATTCCTCTTTGTTATAATGAAGTGTTCCTGAACTTGGAGGGTGAAACTCTATGTTAGAGACTTCTATAATAATAGAAGTCTCTACTGGATGGAATGGATCAAATTATGAATGGGATTATGAAAAGCAATTTCCTGTGTTAGAAGTAGAGGAGCACCTGCTTGGGTGTGTTTTACTTCCATTACACAGCAAGCAAAGATTTGGCCAGTGCCAGTAACCAGAAATGGACTCTATTGCTGTTACTTGTTCCAATTATAGACAAGATAGATGGCTGCATACCAAAGACAGTCTCCCCACAAAGTACTGCTTTCGAGCCAAATTGGTATGAGTTACCTTTGATGTCCCATGTGGCTCTTCAACCAGCCCAGCAGCTCTCTCAGCAAGTGATTTGAAAATGGATGTGCTGGTAAGATGGGAAATCTTCTTCCTACTAAAAAAGAGCCATCAGGGGGAATTTTGGTTAGAACAAAGGAGCAATTCGAAGGTGACTTTGCTAAGATGCCAAGGAGCAGCAGTGTGGAAAATTGTACCTGCGTCATTTTAACACAGTGGAAATGTGTAATTCATAGCTGATAATTGTAGCATATGCTTAATTGCTTTTGTCTCTGCAGTGTGCCAGCCAGAACCATGAAAACCAAAAATGCACAGGAAGCAAAGAGAATGACAATCATCATAATGCTTGAAGAATAAGGACTAGGGTGATGACAGCTTTATAGAGGATGGAAATAGTTGTAAAACACTGTTTTATTTACCATAACCGCAGGATTCCTTAAAGAGGGCTCTTAAACAGCTAGAAGAAGAGAAGAAAAGTCTCCAGAATCAGCTAAAGGACTATGAACTTAGACTGGAACAAGAAGCAAAGGTTTGTAATTTCTCTATCGCTCTAGACTGTAAAAGCTGTTATGCTGTGTGAGAAACAGACACTGTGTGTGGAGCACACAGCAGAATAGTTCCACAAAATGTGTCACTGGAAAAAGGCTCCGCTGTATATGTGAACCTTCTATATGATTCAGCTTTTAAGATTTGTGCTTGATGATAACCTATATCTCGTTTTAACTGTAGGCTTACGACAGAGTTAATGATGAGCGGCGCATGTACCTCTCAGAGATCTTACAGGTAAGAAACGTGTAGCTCAGTAACTTTTAATGCCTTCTTAATATAACATCAGCATCTGTTAATGCCGTTAGATCAGGATGTTTTATCACTTAATTTGTGTACCAAATATCTTAAAAAAGCTGCTCTTAAAAAATTTTAAGAGCTATAAATCTAAAGATTGTACAGTTTATTTATTTTAAATACTTTTTTTTGCTCTTGTATTGCTTGGAGTTTCAGTGTTCTCTAGCATAGTAAAGTGCCCATAACTGAGAAGACTGAAGCAATTTTCTTGGCTAATGGATAGCCAAGCATCAGAAAATAGCAAGACTGCTATATCAGCAGTAGTGACACCCACCTTAAGTAGTAATTCCTCCTTTTCATATTTCTCATTTTTGATTTTAAAGACAAACTATCTGACCAGTTCAGAATGAAATACAGCACATATTTCCATTTATAAAACAGGGATAAGGCACTTTGTTTTGGTGATATCACAGGTTAAATTTTATTGCTGCAAATTATGCAATACATGAAATTTTATACTGCAAACTGGAGGAACCTGTAAAGGAATCTGTAAAGATTTATAGTACTTCTTATTATAGAAAAGCTCGAAGTTCCTAAATAATGTAAAAGTAATAGCTTAGTGTGATATTCAAGAATTGCTGCCACTGAGTCCCTTTCGTGGCTAACTGGGGTAAAAGCCTGTAATTAGCAGTGTTTCCATGTGTTTGCACAGTGGGCAACTGATTCCCTTACATGGTTCATTGCTACTTTGGGAAATCTAAAAGAATTGCTTAAATGAATTTTCCATCATGATACCAAGAAAAAGCCAGGGAAATGCTCAGGATAACTGTTAATGTCTTTACATTAGCAGTGAAACTTAGAACTTCTGGGGGAAGGAAGAAAATAAAAACAGATTTTATTACTGAGCACGCTAGCAAGAGGAGTGCCTATGTTCAGGTCCCTATAAAAACCACTTATATATGCATAAAACACCATTTGAAGTGAGGTATATGCACAGTTGCATAGGCATGTTGCATAGCGAAGCACTGGGGTCTAGGATTTTGCCATCAACACTCAAAATAGTGCATTATCTTTTCAGCGATTAATTATTTACTCTCATGATTTCAGTATCATACAAGAGCAAAACAGTCATCTTCAGATTAATGTTCCTATCTTTAGTTCTCTAGATGTTAGATAGCCGTTCTAAAGTAGTTGTAGAGGAATCCTCTGTAATCTGTGAGCAAAGAATCAGGTCTAAGGTGCAAAGTATCACATCTGTTCCAGGTCAAGATGAAATTAATTTCCCCGGGGACTTTTCTGTCCCTCCTCCTGAGCTCTAAGCAGAGCCTAAGTGTATAGTTCAGATTAAACATCTACCTTGTACATTGCTGATCTGAGCAGGGCAGTCCCTCCCACATCTCAGCTACTGTGTGCAGTTTTGAGTTGCACACCTCAGTCTAAGGGCATCAAACGACTCGAGTGTGTCCCAGGAAGGGTGAACAGTATGGTCTGGCCTCAAGGGCGAGATTTATGAGGAGCAGCTGAGGTCACTTGGTTGGTTTGGCCGGGATGAGAGAAGGCTGAGGGGTGACCACATTGCTGCGCAGTGACCCCACCTCACACTAAACCTTTCTCCAGTGGGGCAGAAGAGGGGCAGGTGCTGATCTCCTCTCTGTGGTGACCAGTGATAGGACATGAGGAAAGGGAATGAAGCTGCATTGAGGGAAGTGCAGACTGAACATTAGGAGAAGAGTCTTCGTTGAAAGGGTGGTCAATTACTGGATCACCATCCCCAGGGAACTGGTCATAGCACCAAACTTGTCAGACTTCAAGGAGCAACTGGATGACACTCTTTAATTTTAGGTAGTCCTGCAAGCAGTAAGTTGGAATTGATGATCCTTATGAGTTCCTTCCAACTTGAGATATTCTATGATTCTGTGGTTTACTGTTGATTTCAAAAGGATCAGTGGTTTATCTGTTCCCTTTAGGTCTTCTGCCATGGCTTTGATTTGACTTTTATATTATTTTAAAGTCTCTGCATATGTATGCCTTTTCTTTTAACAGTTCACTTTAACAATACAGGCAAAAGTAGATGTACATTCAGTACAGACTCTTTCAACTGTATTAAAATATCGATATCCTAGAGTCTGCACGCTAATATTGGCTGCTGTTGAGTTAGAAGGATTTACCCATAGGCTAACAATTTCCATACCTGGCACAGTAAATACACCACAGGGCATTGCTATGCTGTGACAACAATGTATCTAGTGACACTCTCTTATTTACAGAGAACAGATATAGTGTTCTTTTAAGCCTTTGTTTTCTCTCATTATGCTTGTAAGTTTTTTATAGCTGAGAGTAAGCAAAAAAATCATTGAATTGAAGTTTTTTACTGGTAGGTATTAAAAAATACCAGGTGTTTTAGGTTTTTTCTGCTTTGTTTTGGATCCCTCCTGAAGGCTGTGGCAGAAACAGAAGATAAAGATGCTTCTGAGCAGCCATTTCTTTTAATTATCTTTTTATTACTGAGAGCTTTTCTGCTTTTTTATATATTTATAAAATATATTTATCTTCTGAGTGCTTTTGATGTTTGTCTTGTCTGGTCCATAAGCAGGTAGTCAGTTTTAAATTATAGTTTTAAAATAAATTAAAAAGTTCACCATCTTGAGAACTCATGCAAGAGGCGCCAATGGTTTCTGGTTTAGTCTTTTAGTTTTTTTGGTTTGTTTTCAATCTGGCAAAGCATTGGTTTGGGATTTAGAGTCCACAGATCTTAAAGGCACTCTCTGGTGGTGTTCAGAAATCAGTTTGAGAACCAAGCAAAGAAGAACTGCAGAGGTTTTTTGAAGTGCCATTCTTTCAGGACAGATTTTTGCCACAAACTGTTGCTAGCATAGTAGAATCTGACTTGCAACTGGGATTTCTTTGCAGAAAAGGCCCATGGTTATAGATTGCTACAGCTGGAAAGCTGCTGGTACAACAGTGATTAATTTAGTTGGGAGGCACCTGGAGTAAACTGTACCAGCAAAAACTGCTATGGATAATAATAATATATATCTCTATATCTCCTCCATATATATCTCTGAATATCTCTATATTCAAATAAATTACAAAAACAGTGAAGGCAGCCTTGGCATTGCTCTTGCCTCATGTGTCACAGAATCACATCTCCTTGGATATGATAAGATGGTAATTTATACTAGCCATCATCCTTAATAGGAGTTCCTCAAATACAAAAATTTCTTGCCTTCAATAAAGTGCAAATCCTATTTGCTTCTGTAACTGTGACTGTGGTTAGGATTTAACTTGTCAAAAATTTTGCTATTGCAGACCTCAGCTAAACTTAAAATTATTGAAAGGCAAAAACCAGATGCTCTGACTGGCAAGGGAGAAAAACAGATACTGAGGTAAATATCCTTTATATTCCCTGTTTTCTGGTTTATTATTTTTTGCTAAGGACTATGTTTTGAACATTGCAACTTTCTGTTCATGGTAAATATCACAGTATAATCCCACTGACAAAGTATTACAACATAATTTTTGATATTGCTTTTCAATCAGTTTTATTTAATGCAAATGTTGAAATTAATTATGTTTAAATCATTGTTTAACAGATTTCTCTTTAGTTATATGGGTTAGAAATATAAATTTGAAAACAGTCCACCTGCTCTGAGATATATAGAAATGAAATTAATTTCTGATTGTTATACTTGTGGATAAGCTTGAAATTGGAGGAGATTTATTTTTTAACTGAACTGAATATGTTAATGTAAAGTGTGAAGAATATAGGGAGTATATATCAAAAGTTTGTTGGACCCAGTCACTTGCCTCCAGTGGCCATAAACAGGTGCCTACAAAAGTGTGGAAGCAAGCAGATACAATACTTAAATTTTGAAACTCTCCCAAATATTTTATATTTGGAGACTTCCTAAGCTCGTATGGTTTCTATGTATTTAGTGTCTCACAGTAAATACTCTTCCACAAACCCACTTACCTCTATTATTAAAATAAGCATACACAATATATATTGGGATCACCTACAAATGTAATGAGTAACTTATAAACATGATATTGTGTAGAAATATTTGCTTACCAGCCTTTTCCTTTCATTCTGTGTAAACACAGAATCACAGGATTTCTTGAACTGAAACAGTGAATCTTCATGTTCCAGGAGAGGATATTAGTAGAATATGAATTAATGCAGTACAATATGAATTCAGTTTTATAACTGAAGTTTCTCAATACATAAAAAGTACTGTGTAGGTTTGAAGTGCCTCATATGCCACTGTATCACTTCTGGCCTCAGTGGTATTTAACATGGTTCATATGGATAAGGTCAGAAAGCTAGAACCAGGAGAATTCACTGCCTCTGCAGTGAGATTAAATATCATCAACCAGATATGGAGGTTTGCTGAGGGTTAGCACTGATCTGTGATTATGGTGGGGTTTTTTTACAATCTATTTTAATAGAGCATTACTTAACCATTACTTTAATAGACCACTACCTGAAATTATATGACATTGTGTTTCTGTAATTTTCTTTATATCAAACAAAAGAAAATGAAGTGTAAAAGAAAACACAGTGTCCTGTAACTGCTGGTACCAGAAGATGTGTGGTATAAAAGAATATCCATTCAATCCATTTTCCCTAAGAGGATTTTTTTTTTTTTTTTACTTTTCAGTATTCTTTAAAAACATGAAGAATTTTTCATCCTATAAATTGTCCTTTGTATAAAAGGACCTATATTTCAAATTATTGACTTTTATAACCAGTGACTTAGAACTTTCAGGACAAACTTTGATCTTTGCTGTCACCATGGATATAAGAATGGGGATTTGGCATAGTTTGTATTTTAAGAAAATACTAGATATATGTATGCACCCCATGAACATCACAAGATAACAACAGTCATTGCTATATTATTCCTTTTTAATCATTATTATTATTATTTTTCCTTTTTAATTATTTATAGCCTGGGGGCTGTTTGTTCAAGCTGACATTAATGAGAAATAATTTCATTAAAATAAGAGAAGACATGCATGTTCTTGAGACTAATTTGAAAATTTTCTCTCTAGTGTTCTTATCTTACCTTTGTTGCCTTTTTACACAATACCTGCATTTGAATTCAAACCATACTAAGAAACTGCTTAATGCTTGCTATAGCTATAGGAACAGGTACAGAAAGCCCAACCTGTGTATTAAACCAACATTGAAAACATTTTTGGGTAATTGTGAGCACTAATGGTTGATGCATTCAGTTTCCTTGCCATCCAAAACAGAAGCAAGTTCAGCAGAGGTCCTTTTTGAGGTTATTACAGGACCTAGCTGACAGCTGGGAAGAACATGGATGTCTTGATGGCTCATATCTCTGATGCAATTTGAGCAGCCAATTTATTGTCATTCTGACCCTTGCTGGTACACTGAGACTTATGGTGGGGCCTATTAGCTCAGTTTCAGCAGTGCACTGCTGCAGTTACCTGCCTTCTAAGTCTGTAAGTCCAGCTGGTTTTGAGTGGAAGAGGTTTTGCTGCCTGCAAAATTCCACACAGGCATTTTCTGTCTGCTTTGCCCAGCTGTGATGTACAGTTTAATCAATTGATTTTGAGTAATCAAATGATTTTGAGTAATCAGCTGATTTGAATTTGAATAATTGATTATTGAGCACACTGGGGCCTTGGATTGTGGTCTTCCAACTCTGAGTAGAAGTAGCTCCATATCTGTACGGGCACAGTTCTCCCTTCAAGACCAAGACTGCTTGTAAGAGCTGGAGCAAAGGATGTGTCAATGCCAAGAAGACTAGTGAGCCCTAGGTTTGACTTTGTTGGCTCTCTCCCCACAAATTTGAAACTTGCACAGATACCATCATCATATACCTAGGTATCATGACAAATATAATGGTATAATGTTGGGATATATTTTCCTTCAAAATGCCCTTGCTTGAGAAAGACACTGAAGCTCTGTATATTGTTAGAGTATGTAAAGTGCTGTCTTTCCTCTGCAGTAATGAACAGGAGGAGAAACAAAGGGACATTGCGTGGGAGCAGAGAGGCAGGCTTCTTGGTCAGGAGAATGACCCTTTCAGCCTGGGGAAGCACCATTCTTTCCCTGGAGATTTTTTTCACGTTCCCACTGATTTCTTAGAAGATCAAGATGAAGCTCTACCTGGTTTCATGTAGATGGTGTATGTATCTATGATGAATACTGCTTCAAAAGTCTGCTGGCAGCATCTCCTGCAGGCATTTCTGGTGATCATGGGCTCAAGAGCCTGGCTCTCCAGAGTGGAATAACTGCAGAGAGCTGTAGCTACATCTACATTTAGTGTTTTCCCCTTTTCTGGTGGGAATTCTTTAACTGATGAAAATGTCTCTGTAGCCATTTATCACTCTCCTAGTGCCAATATTTAGTATTCTGTTCATGTTCTTCAAATTACATCACTTAGGTAACAGGAATCATGAGATGAAGATTGAGTTTTCAGAATAATTAGATGCTCTGCTAACCTGTGAACCTAGAAATATACTTGTTTTTTCCTTTCTCGGGTTTATTAATTCACAGTAGTAATCAGATATGCAAATATAGAAAGCATGCACATTTTTAGCAATTAAAACTTACAGGCAATGTGACATTTGCTGACTAACTTCACCCATTTTATTTCAGAGGAGGACACAGTGTTCCAGGAAATCCAAAGATGGTTTATTCTCAAAAACGATCAATTAAAAAGACTGTAGGAGTGAACCGGCTTCCACAACTAAAGCACTGATTTAGTATTAATGCCAAGAACTTCCAGTCACTTTTTAAAAAATTTAATTTGACTGAAAGTTCCTAAATTGAAAATGAAAGTATTTGTGTCTTATTGCAATGCCAGACCAAGACTGGAATGTCTTCTTGGCTGCCTTGGTGTAAGTGTTCCTCTGCCTAATGGAATTGCTGTTCTAGTTGCCATCTTTGTACTGGTGATCTCTGACCCTTTCCGTTCTGCTTAATGTCAGTGATTTTTAGTGTGAGGGTGTTGGAAGACTAGGAGAATATTTAATGTCTTTATACACTGTGTAGATCCTTGAACTATGCCGCCATGGAAAACAAACAAGCCTCTAGCATTTTTGACATCTCAACCAAGAAGAAAAAGGCAGACTGATGTAACCTGAAGTGTTGTCTAAATATAACTTTTGTTAAAAGCTGGCTTCCCACAGATTCTGTGTTGACTTCCCCTTTCTGTCTGCATGCTTTAGAAGCACAGCACCATTTCCAGCTGCTTTAGGCACTAGTAATGGATAGAAATTACAGAAAAATTGAGGACTTTTTATTAGGGAATCTTCAGAGCCTACCCTGTGGAATGGTTGTTTCTTTTAAACACTATGTATGTGCTATAAAGAAATAAGTATCCTGATATTGGTATGTTGCTCTTTGAACTCTCAGATGAACCCTTGTATGCACAGTTTTGGGGTCGTAAAAATCTCTGTCTTCAGTGGCATTGATCCTTGTACTTTTAGGGTCCAAAATAGTGCCAGTCTTAAAAGTCATCTCTGTAGAGAAAGTAGAGCTACTTCATCTTTTCATTCTTATGGATCCAATTATAGTTGCAGTTTTATTACCTACATTTTAGTCATTCAATTGAGCAAAATTTTTTCAAGTGACAACGGGAAAAATGTTTTGGTAATGAAGCTTCAGTCCTCTGGGTTGCATCTTAAAAGCTCTTGGCAGAGCAAATGTGGTTGCTTGACTGCCTTTATTATTTTAAGAGTATTCCTAACTTTTTGCAATAAAGTTTTTTTGCCTCTTTAAGAGCAGTACTAATAATTCCTTATTACTGGCAGCATTAAAGTGAGACTGTAGTTAAACTCACAGTAAAAGACAAACCAATGGTGTCATTCTAAAATGCAGAGAGCAAAAACCTGCAGCATGGTGCAGCATATTCAGTATGGATATCCCATTTTTTTCTCTTACATTGTATGGAATTCATTACAGATATTTGTCATGTTACCATGATGCATGTGGTATCATTCTTTCATAAGCAGGGTGGTCTGCCTGGCTGTTTTTTTCCTCACAGCATAGCATAGTTGGTTAGGTGGGCACTCCTCTGTGTATTTCACATGAAAATTTTCCAAATGTTCATTGTGCTGGCATTTGTCACGAAGGAGAGGGGAAAAATCACCGTAATGGTTCTATTGGCATAAAAGATGGGGGACATCTGCAGTAGTAAAGAAGATCCAGTTCTTGGATTCATGCAGCAAACATTTTCTACTGCAGTCTCTTAATCAAATGTTACTGCACTCAAGTATGGTCCATGTAGCATCTCAGAATAACTGGAAACACTGCGCAAATATGACAGAACATTTTTTCACAGCAGGAGACTTGGATGCTTCCCTCAAGGATGGTCTTTGCTGAGGACTTAAAAAGAGAGGTTTTTTTAAGTCTCAGAAGAGACATTTATTGGTACAGGAATGACCTGGGAGAAGAGCAGGCTATGTCCTATTTAGTCCCTGTTTCATCTTGCCAGGAACAATAGGATTTGATTCAGGATTTGAAATGCAGTAGTATGATAATTAGTTGCTAAAATATGTGGTGTTTGACCATTCTAATTGTATGTCCAGCTGTAATCCTTGTTGTGCAAACATAGTTCTGTACTGATACTCTTTGAATTACTTGGCATTTCATTTTCTTCCTGGTTTTCTGAAAATAAGGATGAACTTCATAATTAAATTTGACTACTCCAATTTCTTTGCAACAGCAAAAAGAGAGTTTTTGGTTTCAAAAGTGTAGTGTCTCTTTGGATCTAAATAAAACTTTTATACTTCTAGCTTCCCAAAACATGTAGGAATTTTTTGTTTGAGTTGGTGGGTTTAGGTGAATGAGTGTTTTGAAATTCCTGGATTTATCCTGTGTGGGCTTTTCTTACTGTTGTCCTGTGAAATGTGGTTTGTTGACATTTGCAGCAATGAACAGTTAGATGGCTTTATAGAATATCTTATATATGAATATTTCAGCACATTTAGGATTAATTAATCCTTCAAAGCATAGCATGCAGTATTATTTCAGGCCTAGAAGAGAGAATCAATAGCTAGGTTTATTTAAAGTAGCTATGGGAGTGTAGTGATGTCTGGTTTTCCCCTGATTTCACAACAGGGTTATCTATTGTAATGCTGCCAACCATTTCAAGTTAAAGTCTGCCTCCACTTAAGTTTCTGTGCCTCATACATGACGCTGAAGGAGTCTGAAACCAAAAATGGCAAACTGAATTGCTAACAGCTGTGATCAGTGATTGAATGGAGCTAAACATCCAAGGAAGGCAGGATCAGAGGTGAAGGTTTGAGTCTGGCCAAACTTCTTCCTTCAGAATGTACTTGGGATTCCAGATACACTGATTGTAGTGTGTAAGTGGCTTTAATTGATGAACTGGTAAATTTGATATCCTAACTCGGCACTTGAGAATATGCTTCCTTTACATGCTTACTCATGTAATTCCACTAATTTCAGATGAGTCATGATTTTGAGGTAACGAAGGCATTTTAAGTATTTACCCATAGTGTTTCTGGAAAATATAAATTTAAAATCTCTAATGCTGGTAAGCACACATTTTTTATTTCAAAAAAACCCTTTCTTTTTTTCTTTTAAAGTCTCATGATTAAATATGGTATTGAGTTATGATATTTGTTTTTAATTAATCAGTTTAGCACCAGTGTACTCTTCTGTGATGGGATAAAATTAAAATGTTTATTGAACAGGCTTTGACTGTGGGGCTGATTATTATGTAATTATGCAGCATAACCACAGGCTGCAGAGAACTGAGGCGATGAGCTGCCTCATGTTTAGGATATCATTAATAATAAGCAAGATATTTTGTTGCTTAAGTACTTTGTTTAATGGGTTCTGTGTATTTAAAGTGACTAGGTGGTACAGCTGACAATTTCCTCGATTCCTGTGATATTCCATCTCCACTGGTAAAGAGGAAGAATTAAGCATCTGCATTTTTTGCCAGACTGGTGTCAAACATAAAATGTACTTTGAACTAACTCTAGTTGGAAGCGGATAGAATGTGCATGGACTAAAATTATAGCTAACTGCCACGGTTTTATCTCTTTACACACAGGTGTCACACTAATGGCAGACAGCTTTAGACTGGATAATGAGGCTTTTCAAAGGTGGCAGTACCTTATTCACTTGGCAGATTGGTTTAACCCTCTCTTCCAAAACCACAAACATTGGATTTAGTTCTTTATATGTTACATCTTAGAATCCAGTTTCCCTGCACTTCACTAATTTGTGCCATAAACTACCAACTAAGAACATGTAGAAATAAAATGAGTCTCTCATGTCTACAGGAATAGCATGCAGGTGGGGCCAGTCTTTTCCTTTGGTTCTGGGAGCCACTCAATGTACCACTCCACAGAAAGTGCTCTCACAGGCTCCATTTCTAGGCTGGTAACATTCCTTATGCTCTGATTCCTGTGTAACTTCTCAGCCCTGCCTTTGTTGCCTGGGAGAAGATGAATTCTGCTTCAGGAACCCATCTGTAGTTTGGGGAGAACAGTATGTTTCTGGTGCTGAGAAGTGACACAAAGATAAATACACCAGTGCTGGAGGGAAGCCAGCTGGTAAAACCACAATGAATCTAAGTAAGTCTGACCTAAATCAAATGGGTTTTCTTTTGTCTTCCATTGAAGATGAATAATATTGATGCTCTGTTAGTGCAGAAACAGCTGTGGCTGCTACACCTTACTGAAGAGATTTACCAGTAAAGGCTGATGTCAGGGTATTCCCTGATGAACGCAACCCAGTGTCACACAGCAGTGACACCAGTTGCTGTGCATGTCTTGTCACAGGGAAAAATGTCAGCTCTGAAAAGAGAAGGACGCCATGTGAGATCCAGGACAGGTCTCTCTCCCACACCACCCTACAACAGGTGCTTCCCCTGCATCTGTCTGATTCCTCCACACAACAAGCAAGTGTCCCATGGGGAATCTGCTCAGGAATGATGTGGTGTAACAGAGTATTCCCGACTGGGGACCAGAAAAATTGGGCACAGCTGAAGGTTTATTTTGGGAGAAGGATGAAGCAACAAGCCTGTGCACTCTTGACTTGTCCTGCGCTGATTAGGAATAGGATACTGAGAAATCTTAAAAAAAGATGGAAAGAAGGAAAATCAGCCTGGGAATCATCTGTCCCAATTTGCAGCTTAGAAGTCATACATCTAAGTCTGAGCTAATCACTGTATACTCAATGAGTAGTCAGTGGAAAGAAAAAAAAACAAAACAGACACCTTCAGAGTGCAGCTCCTCTCATTCTAAAAGAGATGCTTAAAATGGATCAGATGTTACATCAATTGGATTTCTTTCCCCTGACTAGAAAGAGAATATAGGATGACAAATTCAGAATAACCTGTCCAGCATGTAGAAAGGTAAGCTGAACCCTGTTCTTGTAAATTTCTTTATTTTTCTTGCTCTGGCTAGGGACAGTGACACCCAAGATCAGCAGAGGGTCTCAGCCAAGAAGTAATACTGAGCTGCAATTTGACTCTCCTTTGGGCTGATCTTTTTCTCTCACAACAGCCCAGCACACAATAGAGGACCTGTTCTTTAGGCATTGAATTTACAAGGCCCACAGATCTATTCTCATGTTGCATCATACTTACAAGGATAAATTACTTTTCTTTTTTTTTTCTTCCCTTTGAGTACATTTGGCAAGCTCCATGTTCTTTTGAAATCAAACCAACAAGGTGCTGCATTATGCTAAAAAATCCTTCCTAAAGCCTGTAGACCTCCAATATACAGGTGGGAAAATACAGCCCATAGATCAATTTGCTACAGACTTTGGAAGAAAATTTGATGCAATTGTGATAGGAATCAATAACCCAGAGATCGATCCCTTTTTGTGTGTTCCTGTCTCTTAAAAAGCTGAGCTAAGAGTTTACTGATGACAAGTCAAATTATTGCCTGGGCAAATGTGTTCTTGTAGGATTAAAATAGTTTGCAATTCCTGCCAGACCTGCAATGGCTGACAGCATAATTTCATTAGTATAATATATTCCTAGAGCAAGAATAATTTGTCCAAATACACTTAAAATGTTTGGATGAAGTCATCTACCTTGCCTTAGGCTGCCATGAGAAAGCACTTATCAGGCCAGGCCTTCAGTCTCATCGACACCTGAGCAGCGAGGATGGACGCTGCTCCTGTGCCGCGGCTCAGAGAGGTGCGAGAGCCCCGTGCCCGTCACTGACTGGAGAGGAAGGAAGGACTGTATGTCTGTCCTGAATTTTCTACTCCAGACATCTGGAGCAAAGCACCAATCCTGGAAGCACACTCTGTTGTGCTGTGCTCATTGCTGCCTTGGCTAATATTGAATCAATACCTCCAGTGGGTGGTGTTTCTGGATGTACCCACAGACATGCTGAGCTGGAAAAGGAATAGGAATTCCTCACAATCCAAATCAACAAAAGGCTTGAAGGAGATAGAAGAAATCTCTCTTTCCAGCCTAATCAAAATTAGAAAACAACAAACTTGATATTACAAAACCACACTCAGTTCCTCAGCTCTGCGTTGATGCTTCAGACATCCTGGGCTGGGCCTGACCCTGGTTGCCCTCACAGGGCCTGATCCCCAGCTTCACTTGCAGGCAGATGCCCTGCCCCAGCCTTGGCTGTACCTGTCCCCAGGGAGATGCTCCTGGTGCTCCATCCCCAGTTTGTACTTCTCTTGGTACCATCTCACTGGGGGCAGTGAGATGGTCCCTGTCCTGTCCTGTCCTGCCCTGCCTGCCCAGGGATCTCCTGCAGCTCCCAGCCCCCAGTTTCAGGGGTCACTGCTGCCACCCATCCTGTCAGATTTGCACTCTCTTGTGGTGCTGACATAAATAACAATTCGCTGACTGCAGGAGTGATTTACTTTAAGCACTTTAGCACCTGCTGTTGCTCATTACGGGATTATCATGCCCCAGATTGTTCCTGGCAGCCCAGGGTTTACAGTGCTAGCACATGGCACGTGTGTAAGAGTTACCTTACAGGGGTGGTGGGTTCATGCACTTGCTCTGTCCTCTCCACGACCCTGCTTCATGCTAAGATCTCTCATGTCAGTGGAGGCCACATGTTTTAGATATGTGACAATCAGAAAAAAATCAACAATTAAATCAACATTAAGGCTTTTAATGGTAGATATCAGCATCTGACAGTATCTCATGGTTTAGGATAACAGCACATTCTCTACCATTGGTTCATTTTGTCACTATGTGGATATCACTGCAATTAGCCTTTCCTGAGAAGGATAAGGAGGATACAAAGATGGAGCTTGTGCTAAAGGCTCTGCTGACATCTGGCATTTCACACTGTTCCTCTGGACTGGCATTCAGTGGAGGAAGTTCTAATAGTTTGTAGGGCACATATTCCAAAACTCTTGGCAAAAATAGCTGTCTCACTCCTCCTGGTAATTTCGCCAGCCTACTTAATTGCATAAATTGCTGGTTCTTCTATTTTCTGATGTCTGTAGCTCATCCTTTCTCACTGTATCATTTCACTGCCGGGCTGCAGACTTAGAGCTTCAACTAGTTTTATTAAAGTTGGTCATCTGCAGCCTGAGCCATAGAAAAGTTCAATTATTATTTTCTGGTCTGGTAACCATCTGTTTCTTAGTGCCAGCACCAGCCACAGCAGTGCCTGCTATGTCCTCTCTGAACTGTCTGTCTGTCCTCTCTCCTCTGACCATCAAAACTTTCACTGGAAATTACTCGGATTGTACTGCTTAGGATGGCTCTATGGACAGCCATCACTTAGGAGCAGTGCCCATGACATTTCAGAGTAGGAAAGACAGAACAGTGCCCAAACGTACAGAAAATGGGAAAAAGAACATGCTAACACTACAGAGAACAAAGCACTCTGCAGCTTTCTCAGTCAGTGCTCTGGTGAGGTGCAACAACAAAAGGATCTCACTAGCACCAAAAAATCCCCAACCCTAAATTACCCCCCCTCAAAATCTAAATAACAGGTTTATGCAGTGAAAGACAGAACTGGTTCATACAAGTTTTGAGTTGTTTTGAGAAAAAGTTCAGCATGACTATAAAAACATTGTAGAATCAAAATTCATATAAACTTCAAATTTAAATAAGCATTGGTACAAAGTGGGGGAGAGGAGGAAGGTTACACTGTAAAAGCCTTTAAATGGTTTACTTAAGAAATACCTTTGAGGAACTATTTTAAATCTGAAATGGTGCTCAGAGGCAAGGAAGATACTTCTGCTGCAGAACAAAAGTGGTTTGTTGAGGCCATAATTTCTTTACTTGTAAAGATAAATTTTACAAGTTTAATGGACTGGTAATATTCTTATATAAAGAGAAAAAAGAGATATTCTAAAGTAAACCTGCATGCTTTTGGCATTCTTTTGAGCTGTGGAGTGTAAGCACAGCTGAGGTACTTGCTCCATATAACGGTGTGAAGCTTGCCTAAGAGCATCTAGTAGATTTCTGGACCCCTAAAAAAAATCGTCCAGATAATACAGAATGTGTTTTGTGGTAAGAGCCAGATTTTCAAAGGACTTTGCAGAGTAGATTCAAAGAGGGCCTGAATTACATAGGACTGACAAGTTATTTTCCAGAAGGGGAATGTGCTGCTGAGACTCTATATGTTGCATGGGAAAAGCTAATAATTGTAGGATGAGACTTGCAGTAGCCAGATGCTGAATGGGGGGAAGCCTAAGCCAGCCAGCCAGTAGTCCAGGATGATGACCAGGAATGGTGGAGAGCTCCTGTCAACTCTGTTTTGTCTTATCCAACCCAGGTGGGGAGAGCTTCCATTTCAGTTATTGGCCACTTCATGGTGAAATGCAACTTCACCAGAAAATTCTGCACTGTGCTCCATTTCAGAACTCTCAAATGTCCTTGGAACAATTTAGCCTTTAAAGGATTTCTTGTTACTGGAGTTTTCTACAGAGCAGAAATGGATGCATCACTGATGTCATTGCATGTACATCACATGCAATACACACGTGCATTTCACAGTCCTTCAGAATTCTCTGGTGTCTGACAAACAGAAAACACTCTGCTGAAATGGTTAAATAAAATAAGTTATTAGTTGCCTTTTTTTTTTTTAAATACCATTTCACATTTTGAAATGTATGTGTATAAAAACACTGAGAGTAATCTTAATCAAGAGAAAGAAAAAGGTTTCCTTATTAAAGAATGCTGAAGAGATTTTGTGTAACCTTTTCACCCACTCAAATCAACAGGCAAATCAACATTTTGATTACGCACATCTCCGGGAGTGATGCTCTTACCAGTTTAGTTATTTTACTTTGTTTTTGCCCAAGAATCATTATTTTAAATATAATAGGTCAGTCTCCTTCTTCTATTTTTTTTACTGACCTTAAACACAACTGATATTTAAGTCTGAAGTTGTGATTTTGACAGTTTTGACAAAGTAGTGATGTCAAATTCTTTTGTCTATAAGCTGATTAGTCAGGCTGGTGACTCTTGATAAGTTCAGGCTTCTTCAGTGTGTGTAGAAATACCAGAAGGTTTTCTCTCCAGGTATGACACTCTTATCAAATGAGCATTTTATTTTTGTATACATCTTGTCCTGCATTTTTAAACCAAGGCTGTGCTGGAAGCATTAAAGGTGACAATATCTAAAGTTATTTTGTGGCATCTGACTCTAAACTGAATAGTGGAAACACAGACCAAAGAAATGCAAATAGTTTTAAGAAAAACTGCTTGATTTTTCTGGTAGAAAAGGTAGGAAATTGAAGTCAGTCTAGACAGCATTTGCATGCATCTTTTCTGGAATAAAATTATTTGATATCAGAAAAAAAATTAAAAAGGGAAAATACACTACCAGATGTTGATGCTTATCTTTCTAAAATATGTATTTTATTTTCAATTTAAAAAATGGACACATCTGTGGGAAGTACTTCATACCAAAGGTTTTTAATGACTTCTAATGACTCATATTTATGAGTCTTGGTCTTGTCTTTGAATTTTTGGGTAGAAGGCCCCATTTCAGCTCTGGAAGCAGTAGTTTTGGCATGGAGGAATCCAGGTATTGCTTTCTGGGATTATCTATTGCCAGCCCTATTGCCAGTGGAATTGTTCTCGGTAGGGAGTGAACGTACAGCCTGTCTGCCCACTTGGAGGAGATGCCCATTCCATGAGAACACTTGAAGCCTGTGTATGACCAACCACAGAAATCTGCAATACCTGTAGTTTTGTTCTCAGATGAAAGTTGCCTAACTGGAAGAGGATTTTCTTGGGTTCATAAAAGGAGGGGTTTCCTTCTTGTTGCTGTATTGTACCTTTAACTGTTGGGTACCTTCTTCAGGCTGGTGGGTAGAAATTGCAGGCAAGCTGTACAGCTCCTTGGATGACATCCCATTCATCTGAGCTGGGCTCTTGGGAAAACATTTTTAAAAGGAGAAGTGGTTGAGCTAAGAATAGATGATTACTTCTAAATTTGCTTTCTGAGGGCCATTAAGTAATCAAACGAGCTCCTTTGATTGGGAGGAAAGCTCAGTAAACCAACACAGTGCTGGGTCAGCATGTATACTAGTGAGCACACAGGAGGGAGCTTCACATGGCTGGGTGGAAAGTTCCCAGTGATGGCTGTGACCTGTTCTCTACAGGATAAAGCATTTCATTAGGTGAGTATTGAACAGCCCTTTCTTTGGTCAAAACCACGTCCCGAGGTCACCCTGCAGGTCGTGACCCAGCCTAGGTGTGTGTAATTCAAATGTGAGACAGCAAGACTACACAGTATATGGAGGTACTTACCTTTAAGGCTTCATTTTATTTAGACAGTTCTGAATATGGAATGATGTTATAATTAGGACACTCGGCTGGGGTGTAGGAGATGATGATGGTACAGTGACTCAATTTCTCACTTGTCTGTGGGTTAACAACTGTTTCCTGTGGGCGTTGTAAGCACTATAATTCTGTCATGTTCTAGAGGTGTTTCCAGCTCAACATGACAGGCATTACTGGTTAAATCCTGCAAGAGTCCTCTAACTCAGAGAAAATGAAACAAGAAAATTGAATGAATGGTGGAAACTGTGCATGCTTATATTTTTCATACACCAAAAAATGGGATTATTTGGGTTTATTGGCTGGCCACCCAGAAAGATGTAATAACCAGATTTCCACAGTGCCTAGTTTCCTCCAGACTGCTCAGACCAGGACTGCTTCTGCAGCACAGCAGAGCCCTGATCCTGATTTTTTGTGACAGCCACTTCCACCAGTCTAGACCAAGTGAGTGTGAGAAATCATGGCAAGTTGATAATGTTTTTCATCCTCCTGTCCTAAAGGCTAAATGTCTTCTCTGTAGGGACAAGGATCCTTCAAAGGGCAGAGCAGCCCACATTTGCAGGCAGAAGGACAGCCACAAGTAGAAATCCATAGTGTCTTCTGCAGAGTGCCATGAGCATGGCTTTGAATTAATGGTCTCAAAATCTGTCACGTTCTGCTTCAGAAACTGATGCAGAAAAAGGCTCTTTAATCTTCCTTTCTTTACTGGCATGAGAACTAGACAAAATCTGCTATTTTGTCCTAGCTGAGATTGGTACAGAACATCCCTTATGACTGAATCGTTGCCAAACACCCTTGGGTTAGGGACATGAGCCTGAATGAAACTGTCATCTGTACTGGGAATATTTTCAGTTCCCTCCTCATCTCCCCTGTTCTGAATTTCTCCATACCTTTTCAAAGAAAGAGATGGGATATTTGGCTCAGATTTTGGATTCTGTCCAGATAGATGTAGAGATGGAAATCTCTTCTTACTGCCCAAAGTGAGAGAAATGCACACAAAAAATACGAACACCTGTATGTTAAAACTGATTGGGAGCAAATGGAAAATGGTAACAATAATAATATGTAAAGTGACTTCACTCTGTAAGTGTTTCTTCACTTGAATAACTTTTAAAGTGTGAGTTTATGGCTTGTAACTTAGCGGTAGCTGATTTCAGTTTGAATTCTTCAGACCTCTCAATCTAAGCACAGAGATCCACCCACAAGAAACAGCTTGCAGACTCAGACCTTTAGCTGGAAGAGTTGGCTGACTTATATCAATCAGCCTGCCAGTATATTCTCTCTCTCCTCTCTTCTTAAAATAGCAGTAGCTACTTGAAAATTTGTTTTTGTGGGGGTGGGGAGGTGATAGGAATAATAAAATGAATTCATAAGCCTGGCTGTGCATAATGAAATACATCTGTTGATTCCTATGTATATTAGCCATTCACATGTGGTGTATGGCTCCAGAGTTCACAGTAATGCCATTCAAAGGGATTTTGACATTTAAAGGTCAAGTAGCACTGCATTCATTAGGAGAGCATAATCCAAAAAAAAAAAAAAAGAAAAAAATTAAAGTGAGCCTCAGAAAGAAAAGTTAAGAGAATGTTGTGATAGCTTGCCATTTTGCTTGCAAGTGTTTTTGAAGATCAGTTGGTAGTTTCTCTTGCTATTCACTGTGAAATAGGGCTCTAATAGGGGTATATAAAGACAAGCCTCTGGCGTAAAAATGGCTGCAGTGCCTCTCTGATAGAGATCAAATAGCCAAGGTGCTTTGAAAAGCAGAGGAAATAACAAAAAATTGTATGACAAAGTTCTGCTTTCTGCCTTCTGCTTGCTTCCTCAAAGAGCTGAAAACTAAACTAGCCTTGCCTGTGGTCCATGCTTTCCTCCATTTATTTGCTTCTCTTTTTTTTTTTTCTTTGAAATTTTTCCCATCAGAAAAAAATTGGTAGGTTTAGGACAATGTAGTTATTAAGGAAGGAGAACCAACTGAGTTCCAAGGGCCCTCCTATTCATCTTAAAAGTCACTGAGTCGTGCTGGCAGAGGACACACAATGCTGCTATTTGCACAACCTAAGGGCAAGTAACATTTTTTTTAAGCTCTTGTTGTTGCAACACTATCATAATAGGCACAGTCAGAGCGAAAACCTTCAGGAAAAATGTAAACATTTTTTATAAATTGGTTCTGTTGCATAAGAACTGAAAGGTGAAACCAACTTTCTCTCCATTTCAACACAAAAATAGACCAGAAGAACAAAGAGCAGATTAAACTCTCAAGTTTCCTTTAACTCCCTTGAACACAGAAATGTGGTTTTGCAGCTGGACACTCTCCATGTCTGTAAATGACTGTTTGTTGTCTGCTTTTCCACACCATAGAGCTCACCTGAGAATCTGCCTTTGATGGGTGCTGTTGAAATGAGTCTTTAAGCCAGATTTTTAAAAGACTGACATTTAGCTAGAAGGGAAATAAATACATCATGACTGCAATGGTAGCACACACTCTTTCTCCCCCAACTTTTGGAAGGGTGAAAGCAGAGGCCTGTCTTCTTTCAAGGCATCTTCAAACTTCCAGTAATGAGTTAGCAGGAATTTATTGTCGGAAACAAAACACCATGACTGCTACTGCAGAGTTCCCCATAGAACTGCCATGCACATCAGCCTGGCTGGTTTGACACTACCACATGTTGGCAGGGAAAAGATGCAACTTAAATCACTTCCAGTATGCAAGATTTCTGGAAAAACAAAAACAACACAGTGAAAAGTCTCCCACTATTAGATTATGACGTGTCACTGCCATATGGAGCACTTAAAATGAAGGTTAAAGAATTTTCAGACTCATCATTTATTTGGCTGTTCTTTTTACCAAGTTTCTGAATGCTGGTTTTACAATCTCATAATTTAATAACGAAAAGAGTACAGAGCAAACACTACATATGAGTGTCTGTCAAGGACATGGAGGACTAAGCAATATATTTAAGTTGACTTAACTGGAAAAATTTAACTGCATCGTGCTGAGATGTCGTAATGTACAACTTTTATAAACATTAATTTTCAAGGAATGCAACCGTTTTGCCTCTGAGCTCCTCCACTGTGGTACAAAACAAGGACACATGTAGTGAAATGGGATTATTTTCGATTATTTTAACTGGAGAATACCTGAAGTTATTATATTCCAACTATGATCAAATGACGGTATTACTATGAAGTTATTACTTTGATCTCCTGAAGCAAATAAAGAGGGGAAAATGATGTTTTAGTAATTCTTCAAGTACTATTGAGTTATACAAATTATATCCAAAATAGAATTTTTTGGGCACTCAGAACTCATTCTAGATATTTTACAGTATTGTACACCCTGCCTAAAAATATTTCCCTCTGCTTAACTGATTTTCCTCCTATCATTACAGTGCATAAACACTTCAAAGCAATGAAAGGACTCATAAGAGGCATCTGATGCCTGGGCCTCCATCACCACCAGCCTGTGTCATGTCACAGAGGTATTCCTGACAGATGTGGTCCTTCAGGATCTGTATCTCAATTATCCTTCTTCACTGCTGAGTGTCAATATACCAGGCCTATTCATCATGCACAGGAAGACAGTCTAAGAGAGAGTTGGGGTTGTTCAGCCTGAACAAGAGAAGGCTCTGGGGAGACCTTAGAGCAGCCTTCCAGAACATAAAGGGCACCTGCAACAGAACAGGAGAGAGACTTTTCACAAGTGGATGTAGTGATAGAAGAGAAGAAGTAATGGTTTTAAATGGTAATGGTCAGAGAGTAGATTTAAATATTAGGAGGAAATTTTTTACTGTTAGGGTGGTGAGACACTGGCACTGGTTGCATGTAGAAGCTGTGGGTGCCCCATCCCTGGCAATGTTCAAGCCTGGGTTGGATGGGACTCTGATTAACCTGGTCTAGAGAAGCTGTCCCTGCCCATGGCAGGGGCATTGGAGTGAGATGATCTTTAAGGTCCCTTCCAACCCAAGCCAGTCTAGAATTCTATGATTCCGTGATATTGGCAAGTGTGTAACGGGCTCCTCATCAGGAGTAGTTTTTCTTAATCTTATATTAGCCTGGGTCATTGTTCTCTGAGTGCTGTTTGTGAGGCTGTACATCTCATCACGATGGCACCAGGTTTATGTAGATCTGTCATAGATGCTGCCTGAGACCAAGTCCCTTGGCACCCTGCTGTGAATTATGTGGACGCATTCCCACAAGGAGCTCTGACAGTTTTATATTTATGTTGTGTGGTGCTTTGGTCTCCAGAAACCAGGGCCAGACTTCTGTCCCAGGGTTATGTATCACCTTCTCTAATGAGCTGGAAAACACACCAGGGTACAATGCTCGGAAACTCAGTAGAAACGACGTCACAACAGACACTGAGGGAAAATTCGCACTCATCCCAGCTGCCAAAGGGCTTTGTGCCAACAAGAGAGACAATGCAAGACTGCAGCAAGCCACTAGCAATACCCTTGTCAAAGAAATGTTGATAGCTTGCATGGCTCCTTCACAAGTCTCAAACCAGATTTAAGTGGCCTTTAGGTTTCCATTCACAAAGAAAAAGGAATAATAAAATTTAAAGATGCTTTGAGCATGAGTTTGGCCTTCAGTTGTTCTGAGGATCTTGCTGAAGACCTTGGCTACTTACAGGCAGTGTGTGACTAATTTTTTTTTTTTTAAACACAGGTGCCCATCTTCCCCTTCCCGTCTGGTCAGCCATCCTGTCTGCAGCTGAGCTCCATGGAGATACAGAAAAGGGAGTAAAACTGTTGCAGTTAAAAAGACCGTAAGTTACTGCTTTCTCTGATGGTGGGTGAGTGCAGGTTGCACTAGTTTTTCATGCCAGTATCCCACTTTCCTTAATGACTGTCTTAATTTCAGCCCTCACCGCTGTCTGTCAGGCAGCTTTTAAAGCATGCAGAAATACCAAGCGGAACCTTGTCATTTCTCCATAGTTGCAAGTTGAGCTTTGCTAGGACAGGTTTTCATGAGTGAAAGCACTTTGTGCATGCAGGAGTTGTCAGAGATGACAAAACCTGACTGGTCAGGGCTTTTTTTTTTTTTTTTAAATGCTGTTACATGAAATCATGTTTTTAATATTACTTCTAGGAGCTCCAGAAATCTTGGAAAGACTTAGACAGTCTGTTGGGGGTGTTTGGTGTGGGGGGTTTTCTTCCTCATGTTCAGGAAATTATCTGATTATAAACATGTAGGAGCTATGACGTCTACAGAAGTAGGGAAAATGTTCTTAAGATACCGTCTTAAGATCAAGAAAGCAAGAGAATTGCTCCGAGAAAATTATTTCATTTTTGAGGCAAGTGCATTTTCACTGACATTTCCCTCTCACCTTTGAGAAAACTCAGCTGAGTGCCTGAAATTAACGGTCATGAATGTGTGTAAGGATGTGTGGAATGAAAAATTATATGGAAGGTAAATGACTCAGGGAAGTTAAAGGCCATCTAGCTAACTGGAATGGAAAGGCAATTGTCCATTCGATTCAGTTTCCATCTATCTATCACAGCCCAGGTGCCCACAGGATAGCCACAGGAATGGACTCACACAACTCAGGGGTTCTTAGGAGAAGATGGGATATGTTCTGTACAGGTTAGATCTCCACCAGAGTTCCTTCCTTGCTGTGGTGTGCACACGATGGACCTCAGACGTTTTTTCTAGCATAGTGTGTATAGTTTGCTCTGGATTACCTGACAACAGGAAATCAGTAAAAGTGAAATGACAAACAAAACCTAACCAAAGCATGCAGTCTCTGTGTCCTGAGGCTTGATTTAAGCACAACAATGTAAGCATTAATAAAAGGTTATAAGATTGCTTATTTCTGCTTGTTCTGGTGCTGCCAACAGTTCTTGTCATTTGAAGATACCTCAGCAGTGTCTTTCAAGGACCTTCCTCATCCTTTTTTTCTCCTCAGGGATTTTATCTATCACTAACCTTCAAAGAGTCCTTTATTTTCCCAGTTAGTATTTGGAAGCACCACAGAACAGTTTGAAATATGCATCTGTATGTAGAGAGAGTTAATCAGAGTAGAGCAGATTTTGACATTTTTGACATTAAATTCCTAACACGTCATATAAATATGTTATGTTAAATGTCTGGTAATCTGGTCAGGGTAAAATGTGATTTTTTTTTTTTTACTTGGTTTATATATGGCAAACATAATTATAACCAACACAAATATAAGCTGAGAGCCAGGTTAAAAACTGGCTATTATGTGACTAATTTAATCTTAAGTGTAAATTACTATTCAGGTGCCTTTTTTTTTCAGTTGAAATTCATCTAATTTAAGGAGCTCAGGACTTGCCTCTTCACATCTTTTAATATATGGAGTGAGAATCAAGTGTGTGGGTTTCCATCACCTTGATTACCCTTGCCATCAGCAGGGGAAACTGTGCTGCAAGTAATAATAGCAATAATGAGATAATTTCCTTTTTATTTTTTATTCCAGGCAGAATACTGTCAGTTTCTAGAGAAGTATAATTCTTGTCAATAAGAAGATTAAAGGCTGTTTAGGCTACCATCATTTGTGGTCCATGGAGAATTTAAAAGCAAAATATTTTGCCAGTAATACCTGCATAATCATGAAAAAGATACCAATAGTCTTTTTTTTCCTGAAATGATTGTAGCTCCCCATACCTACAGGCTGTAAATAAAGATAATAATATAGTCTTTATATAATAAAGCATCTTCTCACAAAGAAGAGATACCAGGCTCCTAAGTAAGAATGTCTGCTTTCAGTATGAATATGTTTGATCTAAGAAGCCTGAAGCTTGAAAAAACAATTGAGAAGATTTGTTCAGCCCTACATTTCCTCCTAAAATGAAATCTTTACACTGCTGCTCTGTCAAAGCAAAATGGTGGGTCTGAAGATGAAATAAAGTATTGTATCTGAGTTACTGATCTTCTGTTTCTTGAAAATAATTCTCTAACCAAGGGTTATTTGTTAGGATCACCATTTGCATTCAGACAATACTCAATTGTAAGCAGAATGCAGCCTTGCAGGTTTGCAATGCTTCCAAGAACCGTGTAATCATATAATGATGCAACTTTTTAGGCTGGATAAGATCTTTGTTAACCTAGCACTGCCAAGGCCAGGACTAAACTATGTCCCTCAGTGCCACATCCACACGTCTTTTAAAAACCTGCAGGGATGGTGGCTCAACTGCTTCCATGGGCAGCCTGTCCCTATGCTTGACAAGCCTTTCAGTGAAGAAATTTTTCCTTCTGAAGGGAAATATCTTTAAATTGCTTTTATTTTTAACTCACTTTTTTAATCTATAAGAAGTTCGTTTTGTTTAGGGTTGAATACAGGTTGACTTATGGATTTTTAAGATCCTCAGAAACCTCAAAAACTGAAAAAAACCCCAAACAAAAAAACCAACCAACCAACCAAAAAACCCAAAACAAAGCATAAAAAAGAAAACTAATTCCAGTTTGGACTTCTCAAATAGACAACCTCCAGGCACCAACACAGGCTGGGGACCAACAGCTGAAAAACAGCTTTCGAGAAGGACGTGGTGGCTTTAGTGGCCAAGATGACCAAAAGCCAACAGTAAACCCTTACGTCAAAGAAGGCCAGTTCTAACAGCTGCTGTCCCATTTCTTTGATTAACTTCAGTTCTGGACTTGCTCTTCAACTTCTTTAAACTGGGATACTACTATTTGATTACAAACCTTCATGATTACAGTGAAGGCAGATTATCCAGGCTTTTTTCTTCCCTTTTCCTTTGAATGCTGAAGACTTTCACACACCAGTTACTTGTGTGAAGATTCTGACATTTCCATGAGCTGATCAGAATATGCATAAGCAGACTCAGAGGATTTTCTTCCCTTTACAAAATAAGTGACACAGTCACTTTGGGGTGTCTTATTCCAGGAAACAGAAAAGAGTACCTGAAGAAGTAGTTTATTTCTCATACTCTGAATATTGTTATAATTACTTTCTGTTTCAAAATGATCAGATGAATGCTTGCTGTTGTTAGGTGAAGCCAGTCATTAATTATCTAATAAATTTTTAGTTATTCTTTCTACATAATTAAAAATTCTTCCTCATCCAAAGGGAAGTCTGCATTCCAGCTGAGTCTGAGTCTCCTAGAGGGAATTTTTTTCTTTTACTGCTAGTTTTTAGTCATCTCCTGCTGATATCCTGTTGTCCAGTCAAAACAGAACGAATTTGCAAGGGGCTTTCAGCAGCAAAGAAGTCCTTGAAGCTTTGCTGTAAAATAATACATGCAATTGAGCTCACAGTGCTGGAATATAAAATCATAGTAACAACCACTAATCAGTTTGACACACAAAGCCCAATATTAATTTGAAACTATTTCATATAGTTCTTGGGCATTGTCAGAATGAGAAGTGGATGTAATAAAGACACTAACAAAATTAACTTATAAAGGTGTATTGAGTGAAGTAAATAATCACATAGAAGTTTTAACTGACTGATAAATACGAGGTCAGATTTCATCTCACAGTGCTGAAAACCTTGTCTGTTTTGCCTGAGAATATTGTGACATGCCTAAGAGCAATCAGGCATGATGCCTAAGAGCATCCAAAATGACTTAGTATCCAAATAAAGAATTCAAAACCCCCCCCAACCATTTCCTAATTAATTCAGCTCGCTAGATTGCCTGTGGACTGTCAGTGCTGATGTGAGGAACTGGCAGATTCATGCACGGTTAGATACAGATTCTTCTAGAAGCCACCAAAATGGAATCTGAAGATAGTCTGCAAATACACACAGTGTTGTCACTATGGAATCCTGTGGGAATCATCATGTGCATCAGTGGAGCACAGAAGACAATCTCGATTCTGTCTGGAATACAGGATGAAAGGCTAATCTGAGCATTATCTGTGTTTTAAAAGCAGTTTAATTAAATTCATGAACCTAATTGAATGGACACATTTTTCCTTCTTTTTTTTTTTTTCAGTATATTAATAAGGTACTTCTCATGCTTTTTTAGGGATTTTTGTGCAGTAAATGAGACATACAATCACTGTTGTGCTGAAATAATTATTAAAATATTAATATTTTTGTAATTTGTGGCCAATTCAGACAATTAACATGTTGCACTAAACATGACATTTAAATTGTTGGAATTTTTCTGTTGATGTTGTTTTCTATAAATATTGTTTGATCTAATGGAACTTACTTGAGAGCTCTCCTGAAACAAATCAACTACCTCTTGAAACTTTACCCAATATCATCTATCTTTCTGACCCCATACATTTTAGTTTCTAAATACAATAATTTTATGTAGTGCTCTACTAGTTTTTGATGATTTCTGGAGTAACTAAAGTAGAACTTGCCTTTATAAAACAAATTATTTTTACTCTCTGATGAGGCCTTGGTCTGCTAAAAAAGTCAATTTTATGATAAGAGCTTCCATTAGGAAATAAATTTTAAGTAATTTTGAAATATGTGAATTGAATTTTCATTCACAAAACCTAATTTGTAAAATATGTACTTTTAATAAGATCACAATTCTACTGAAATATTAATATTCAAATTCTCTTTAGCCTGAAGACTTGTTTAATTTCATTTTTTACATAATGGTGAAATAGAGTATTGAAGAATACAGTGTTACTATGTGTGTATTATGCAGTTAAGGCATCGTAATACATTTTATTTTGTAGTGTTGCTGATAAATTGAAATCTGCTGTATTCTGCTGCGATCTACTGCTCATTTTCTCACAGAAAACAATGACTTTTTTGGTCAATTTTCTCCTCTCATTGAATACATGGAGGACAGCAAGAACGTCTTATGGCAGCAACTCCCTATACAGCTCTCTACTAAGGACTGAGGCACCTGAAGTTGGCTGATATCCTTTCTTTTTGGCATGCAGTGCTTTTTGTGCATACTCATCGTAGCCTGAGTCATTGCATGTCCAGGAGCATCAGTCTTCGTGGGTGAAACACTCTGCAGTGCTCACCCCTAAAACCTACTGAGATCTACAAACCTGGGACAACACTTATTTCACCCAGCTTTGCAGCCTGTTTTGATATTCCTTGTTCCCCTTGTGTACTTTATGGGAAGCCCAGGCCCATGTGAAAGGGTTCAGATGCCTAGAGCACAAACAACTTTTTTAAACTTCACCTTCGTATGACTGTTCTTCTTGGGTCTCCTACGGCTTTGAACTAAGTTGAGGGTGGATCTCCTAGTACCCAGCTCACACCTTTCTGTGCTCCTTATATGTACGTGTATGATTAATTAAATTTTTTTACTTCTAAAAACAGGAGATAAAACATGCCTTTCATAATTACAGAATTGGTGAAGCTGAAACCTGTAACACACGTGCCATTTAAGTGGTTGATTCCAGTGACGTGAGCGATGCTAAAGGAAAATCGCAAACAATTGTACTTAATTTAGAGCAAGGCACTGAGTTAGATTTCTTTGAAATTGTATTTCTTGTTAAAAGTCAGCCAGAGCCCGTAATAAGAGGAGATGGCAAAATAATTTTTAAATGCATTTAGTTTTAATACTAGAGGGATACCATAAGAGCGAGATTGTCAAACAAAAAACCATTTTATATGGCAGCAGTTGAATGAGGAAAAGCAATAAGATTCTTATTGTCATTTTTCACAGGTGACTTGTTTATATTTTTTCAGAGAGCTATTAGGCTCTCTGAATGGTTAATGGGGAATTGTGTATTCATAACCTTTTTTCAAGGGGTACTTCAGAGCTAACAAATATCTTACTCCTTCAGTTGTCCTCTGGGTCTTGGCTCCCTGATTATCTATATCATATATGCTGGTTCAGGGTAAGCACTCCTTTGGACTGAAACATTTAGCTCCCCACAAAATAAAGTCTAGGTGCAGTTCTGGGGATAATTCAGTCCAAAACGTGTTCTCCAAAGATGATATGATCCTACACAAACTATTTACTCCTGCATAACATTCTTGCAACCCAGTCTCAGTGAGCTTTGTCTCTCCAAAAGTGGTAATACATTCTTTCTGTTTCATGTTATAAAAATATAGATCTTGATAGGCTGAAACAATTTTGTTTTCAATTTCTACTAGAATATGCAAGCTATTAAAAATCAATTATGTTTTTCAGCAACCAGGACACCACGTAGGTCCTTGAGGAGGAAACCCAGGGCTAGGCTGGATGCAGCCAGCTTGTTCAGGCAGGGGAAGTTGCAGTGTGGACAGGAGCCATCCTGCGTCTGGTAGTGCAGGGTTGTCCCTGTAGGAAATGCATTTAGCAATGCAGGTGCAGCCAAAGGTAGTCAGCTTTACCAGTTATTCAGGCAACTGATGGCAAACTCACAACTCTGTTATTGTCAAGAAACTACCAACAGAACTTCCCCACCACTGCTCCACCCTACTGCAGAAAATATGTGTGCTTTGGTCCCACAGAGCCTGTTTCATAGGTTGTGTACCTTGATGAAGTATCCACAAACTTTAATGTGTATCATTCCGCACAAAGGGTTTATCTTTGGCATACACTTTTTCAATAATATTACTTCACTAATGCAAATGGCTCCATTGAGTCTCAGTGATTAATTGTGTACTCAGGTGGTTTTTGCACTGGGTCCAAACTGTGTTCAGAGTAAAAGTGGTATAGGTTTGTTCCACTATGACCTCTAAATGAAAACATCTGCAGTCCAGTGACTTCAAAGTCCCTTGGGTCATAATACTTACCTATAATAAAATAGATGCTTTTTGATTGTTCGAAACTGTGTCCAGTGAAACGTGAAACTACAATTTGTTATCTCCATCCCCAGATTTCATTCATATGCCAAAGGTCTGCTGCTCCTGCAACCCTTGAAATTTTATTAAGAATTTTGCTAATGTTAGCAATGTGCTGAATCAGGGTGGGATTTTTCTCTAATATAAATGTGCAAACGTAAGATGAACAACTCAACACAGCTTTTCAACTCTGCATACTTGGCTATGCTTTAGAGAAGCTGAGTTCATTCATCAGAGCTGTTCTCACAGTTTTGAGCAGCACATATAATCTTTCCTTATATAATTACCCTTTTTTCTTCAATTCCTAGCACTTTCTTAAAGCTACTAGGCCTACACACTGTTTTATGTTATTTCTAAACAAAGTAAAATTCTGTGTACAGTTTAATCAAAGGCAAAGATTTAAGTAAGTAATTTGGTTTACTGATTTCTAGCAGGCTTAAGTATATACTTCAATCAGCATATAGATAAATGTTCTGCTAAGTTATAATTCTGGTTTGTTTTTTAATGATTCCATTATCTGTCCTGTATTAGACAGGACACTATCTCACCCATGCTCAGCTCTACTTTTGAATGTCTTCTTCATCTTATCCCTCTAGTATTTGTTCTCTATTTGTCTTTTTCATTATTTAGAAACTGCTTCTTTTTTATTTTTAGAAAATAAACCTTTTCGTTTTACAGATTTCCCACCTAAGCAATCTATCTGTCACTTGCTAAACATCAAAGTTCAGTATCTGTAATTACTGAAGAAGATGCTTCAAATCTAAGGAGGATTGACTTGGTTTTATTTCACAATTAATATGATCAGCAGAAATATTACTTTCCAAACATCTTCAGTCTGATGATACCTTTTTGCTGCTGCAGTCAAGATAAAATATAAACATAAAATGTATCTCCTCACCTTTTTTCAAATCCAATCTTAGAAACAAAACATTCAACAAAGATCTTCTGAAGACACCTCATAGAAATCTGGAATGCAATTGCAGACACCCACCTCCAGCCCTTGAAATTTCATAACTAAGGACTGTAACAACAACCCTTAGGAGAGGAGTGCAAACTTTCATTTCCTATTTAGTTTTCATTTGTCCCTTTTGGGGAAAGGAAGACAATATTCAGAGGCTATCATCACAGTTCTTCATTTTATTGTATTTTATTGCAAATTTTTGTCTGCAAAGAAGGCAGCAGAGACTCTGAGCCTGCCATCAAGGATACATAGGAATACTTCATGAATATATTCTACCAGGATAATAGAAGCAAAAGAGACAGTTAGACAGCATCTGATGACCACAGAGGCACACCAGGGTGAAGGACAAGCTTTAGGATTAAAGCTTTAATCTAGGGTAGAAACTAAGCTGTGAAGATGCTGTCATCACTTGAGGCAAACCTGGTACTGTCATTCTGTACTGGGCCATTCAGCTCAGAACTGTGTGGCCACAAGGGTGAAGGGTTTGCCTTCTGGCAATCGCAGCAAGACACAGCCGTGTTCCCTCTGCTAAAGCCTGGGCAGTCTGTGGCAATAGGCTTGCCAGAGTGCTTAGGAGGGAGAGGCAGAGATCAATGTGCACACACAGCCCCTTGTCCCATTATCACAACGTTCTCATTTCCACAGGCCACTGGTCTGATCAGCAGCTGATGTCAAATTCCAGTTGCTGGTATAATAGAACTGTTAATTTTATGAATGCCTTAGCACTCGGCACATAACCTAATACTTGTGAGAATAAGAACTCCCTGAATACAACATAAACTGGGACCAAGATAAAAGATTATCTTATACCAGCGGCCCATTACAACCCCCCTCTGCTTTTGGGGGTTATTTGTATGCCATTTGTATTACAGTCACATGCAAAGGGCCCACACTGCAATAAACTGAATCATAAAATAAATGGCAGTATTTTCTTTAGTACTATTAATATAGGAAGCATATGCTTGCGAGTAGTGCACAAATCACACCGTGGCAAACATTTTTAAGTTAAAGCCTGAGAAACTAATGGGCTGCACCTCTCAAACAGCAGGTATGTTGCATATATTATACATGTTATAGGTTTGACCCTGGCTCTCTGAGGGGTAGATTTATGGTTGCTTGGGATAGACTAAATTCCTTTTAAGTCTGCTGTATCGTATTTCATTTTAAAAACAAAACAAAACAAAAAAGCCCAAACAAGGCAATTTGCTTTCCCTTGAATTTTAGCTCATTCTTGTATCCAAGGGAAAAAATGCATATAAGAAACTTACAATAAAAAGGATGGAGAGGCTAGGATGTACAGCACAAGAGGATCTGTACAAATACTAAACAATTAACCTCCCTTGTCTTATTGTGTCTGATGTGTATACATGAGCATACACATATATCCTTTCCTTTTCCTATTGATGTCTCATTATCACTGATTCTTCCCAAAGTATATCTTCATATATCAGGCTTGTAGGCAGCACCTTGTCTTTCATCTTTATATAACCACTCTCCCCCTCAGTTTTCAACACAGCAGCCTGTTCTTCCGCTCAGCCCCCACATGGCAATCACCCCCTCTTTGCCATATAGCCATGCAGTCCCTCAGTTCTCAGCACATACACATATTTAAATTTTCATAAATTCAGGAATATGCCTGTCCTGCTTTTGTCTGCTACATCTTATTTGTGGGAAAACATGCCAGGACTCCTTATGTACCTAAGGGAGAGTATTTTAATCTATAGCATCTTGTAACAAAACCAATAATGTACTTTATTTATTCAGAGTATCATCTAATAAACTTGCTTTACTTAAGTTTGGTAGACACACTGCACCTCTTTGTTTTAAGCTGGGACACCATGAAGTATAGATGGGGCTGACCCAACATGGGCAGAAATTAGTGCTCTTTAAAACTTATACTCACAATTTTCATTTTAACTTGCATCTCTGAGAGCATAGGATATTAGATACACATAAGAGCACATATTCCTACGGCTTAGACCAGTGGCTTTTTACAGGCATATTACCATCACACACAGTTATAATACTAAAATGTGAAGCATACGTTTTAAAGTCTATCTTTACTTTGTTTCCTCTTTTTTTCTTCTCCCAGCTTTGTGCTTGTTTTATCCTCTCTCACCCTGAAGCTTTGTGTTTCCTCTCTAGCTTGAGAATGAAAAAGTATGAACGCCAAAAACTCTGCAGGGAGTTCAGGAAAATCGCTGTTACAACATTTCTTTCTGTGGTTTTCATGGCTTCTTACACAGACAGAACGGCAGAAAAGGTGCAGAATCTAGGGCAATTCTTCCAGCTTTGCACTATACAGTATGTGGCCGTGGGGAAACGGAAGGACTGACTGTGTATGCCCAGCAACAATAAAGCAATTCCTGTTCAATGAGAAAGGAAGAAAAAGCATTTTTCAAACCAGATATTCAAGGATTCATCTTAATATGGAGTTCAGCCTTAGTTTGTGTAGGGTCACTTCAGCTCCCTTGTAAAATAAAGCTATCAACTTCTAACAATTTTATTTTTGTCTCAAAGCTTGACAAAAGCACAGCTTTTGCTATAGGTATACTTTTCAAAACTATTCACACAATTGAAAAGTAATTATTATTCTGATTTTTTTCTTTCTTTCTAATCCACCTTTGCCCTTTGCTTCTTTCTCCCTCTTGCTCCCTATTTTTGTTTTCCAATGGAAGGGGAGAAAACAGAAAGCAACATAAGTAATCCTGGGTTCAGATATCCACTTTCTACTAGACTATTTCTGTATCCACCATCATCAGGGATAGAAGATGGGATCCCTGGAAACCACAGGCCAGGAATTACACCATTTGAGTAAGTAGGCAGTACAGTTATGCTCCAGCATGTTATCTGTGTGCAAATGCAACATAAGTTAAGTGAGCCAGAGGAGAGTGTTGATTATTCTGTAGTCCTATTTTCATTGTGGAATATGAAGTAGCATGGGAAGACAATTTTCTTACTGAGGTTATGGATGTTTGGGGAATATGCTGAGCTGCCCAAGGAACATGCAGGGATTGCATAAATGGATCTGTCTGGCGGACCTTTGGTGAGATAGAGATTTTCTGTACTGGTTTACCTAAAGATATGAACTCATAAAATTCAGTGATCCTCAAATAAAAATTAGTTTCTTCTAAAGTAAGGAGCACTGTTAAACTGAGCACCTACCTGAACTTTGAGCATGTCTTTGGCAGTGATAAGATGTGAATATCCATTCTCCCACAGGGACTCCTCACACTTCCTGGAGGATCACTGCCAGCTTGCTGTCCTTGTTGAGCAAGTCATATCCATCAACTGCCTCCTGATCATCTGCAGGCACTGGAAACTGTAATCAAATTGGAGAAGAGGAGAGAAGTAAATTATTTTGAATTCCTGAAAATGTTATGAAATAAGACACCTGATTAGAGAGAAAGGGTATTTGTGTCTGTGCTGAGGAAAAGATTAAGAAGCTCTCTTACCATTTGACACCCAAGAAACAATATAGGCAAGGCATGCAATTGGCTAAACTCCATTTGCTCTGCTGCTCTGAGAACAATTATTTCAGCATCTGTCTTAAGAGTGAGGGAACTTTCTGCATCTGATGGTAAATTTTATTTAATCACTTTTACATTATTGGAGACTTTCGTCTAGCTAAGTGATTATCATAATATCGTGCAATGGACTTATCACTTCTGGAGCTCTTCCCTTTTGCAGGTTTAATACAGTGTTTTACTAAAATAAGTCCAAGTTCTTTACTAAGAGTGCAAATTTAAATAATTCCAGGCTGATACTTTTGTTTTGCTTTCAAGTAATATTTTTTTGCATCTTTTGTTCCTCAAAACATTTAAGTAGCTCAACTAACATGAGAAACAGATAAAAATGTTGTAATTCTTTAATAACATCTATCTACCAACTTTTGTTGTGTACCAGCTTATGTAATGCTCAAATCTATGTTGAAACTGGAACTAGTACTTCTCATAACATATGTAAGATATTTTAAATTATAAAGAACATATATTTAAGTACTTTAAAATACAGAAAGGTGCATTTTCTTAAAGATTAGCTGCCAAACTTTACATTGCTTCAATTTTCAGTGAAAGGCTTTAGGCCAATGTCAGACAACAGTGGAAAGCTATGCTGACATTAAGAAATATTCACACAGTAACATAAAAGAATCCCCATTTAACCATCTGAGACTTATACACGTACAGGATATTGAGGTTTCATGTATTTCTCTGCTATGTGCAAGAAATAATACTTTATATTAAGTTACTTGCTGTCTTAACATGATTGTGCCTCATGTTTTCTGCATGGTTTAGTACTTTAAAAGTGGGACAAGTAATTATCTCTTACATAATAAACCATCTGCATGGATATAATTAAACATTTGCTCAGTTGTATTTGATATTAAACCAGAAAAAGAATGTGGTTAAGTAGCATTTATCATGCAAAAGATGTCAAAATCAGCTGAAAATCCATCTATAATATCCTGGTTAGTTGCTAAGCTTTTGAAGGGGTCTTGAATAGATCTCAAATGTGATGCTGCATAACTCAGGTTGACATGGTAACATGCATAGTAAGGAAAATCTCAGCTTTATTATCAACTTCATTTCAATTCCCTCCCCTTTTCATATGCTCCCCTCAGTTTCTGGAGTAAATGTATCTTAAGAGTCTCTGATTGCAACTCATAATTATTTGGTGTAATTAAGATGGCATGTTAGTCTTTTATTTTGTAGGCTGCAGAATATTAGCAGGTCTATGAAATGAATCCCCAGCAGCATTTTTTTAATGACCATGTTAAATTTAGTGCTGTTCCGAGAGAGATTATGTGTTTTTCTTGGTTAATGGGATGTTTGCTATATTCAGACATCTGGCAGCACTGTGGCTGAGGAAACAGGGAGAAGAGAAATTCAGTGTAGCTACTTTTACAGACATATAAGATGTTAAGGGTCAGTGACCACAGCCATAGAAGGCTCTTGCTGAGAAGACAAGGCCAGAAGAGTCATAGCTTGAGAACACAGGCTGAAAGTATGATAGCAGGACAAAAAAAGGACCTTGTAAGCCAGAGGCAAAAACAAATTAGTAAGAACAAAACTGAGACATAGTCAACATTTCTTGATATATTTGGATGAAACTAAGGCTTCATGGATGACTAGCACAAAATTTTATGTCTTAAAGTAATGTAAACCTGTCTTTAGATTGTTAAAAAAATCTTTGCAAGAGCTTTATTTCTTCTGCAAAATAAATAATATTTTGTTTTTGACAAGGATTCACATCTTGGTACATTCCTGAAGTATTTTCTCCTGTGCATGAGAGAGCAGTACAGATTGGGGTATGGTGTGGGATGTGTCTGGCACCTTATAGCATGTGATTGAGCAGAGGGAGGAAGGGAGGGAAGAAAGGAACTGCAGAGCTAAGATATCCTCTGGGGAACACGATAGTCAGACTAGGAAAGCAAAGTGCTACACTGCACGAATGCATGAGGCACAGACAGAGATGAAGAGGAGAGGCAGGACCTGTTTCACTGTGTGACACTTCACAGGTTACTGACTCAAACTCACCCAGTCCTTTTGGGTAAGTCATGGATGACAGAGTGCTTCAGCCCCAAGACTGCTTGAGGAATAGGAGAACTGTGACATTCCACAGAGGACAAATNACTTAGCTGAATCTTTCTCTGCAACCCTGACATTGGTTACTCTTCAACTCTCAAAATAACTTGCCACTTCGAAAAGTGAGATGTTACCATCACACCAGCTTCAAGGGAAAACTTGATTTATCATGGAAATTTTGACATCACTGTGAGAGATCTCTTACAAAAGAAATTTAATTAAAGAATTAGAAATACTTTAAAAGGAAGCTGACAAATAAAAGAGAAGATCTTCCTCTTCTCTGATAACTGTGGAATTAACAAGATTGAAAAATGGTTGAAACTAGCTTCTGTGACAGCTTCTGGGTCTATGGAAGCTTTACATATCTTCTTAATGTCTGATTCCTTCCACAATGGCACTCCAGAGCATACACAAACAAAGAAACACAAAACAGCCTTTTTTTTTTAACTTAAAAGTGTGTTTTCTGTTGTTTGGATAATTCTTAATGTAATAACCCTGGTAAATTTAAACTGAGGGAAGAAAAGAAGAATAATTGTTTGGAGGCAGTTTCCCCTAGGCCTACACCACCCAAAAAGGAAGAAAGAAAAGACAAATTTTAATACCACTATCTACTGCAATACCATCAATTCATTTTTAACCCTAAAGAAATGCTTTTTTTCCACAATAATTTCTTTCATTGAAGCTTCACAAACTTAAACTGTGCATGATTTAAGGTTCTTTAAAGCTTTAATGAGGTATAATTCTGTTTATGTATAACAGTTTTTCTCATAAATTTTCAAGGAATATTTTACACTAAACTTTGGTATACTAAAGCAAAATTAATTAGTTCTTCAAAACAGAGGAATCTGAATTTCACTTTCATGGCAAATTAGATTTTGTTTTGTTACTATCTTAGAGCAAGTGGATTAACTTTCTTAATACCAATTTCCTTTCTATCAACAATGATTTGAACGTAATCTTAAGATTTCTCTTTGACTTCTTTATGGCTATTAGTGGTAACAGCATCTTTTTGTCAAAACTTGTCTGTAAAGCTGTTTGTGAATTTATTTCACATTGACTGCACCTAAACCTTACAAATGTAACTACATCCATGGACAAGCAGGAAAAGAGTTATTGGCCAGCTACCCTATTCTCTTCTAGACTTCATTAATCTCCTCCTAAGAACAGGGTTACCCTATAGATTACCTTGGTTCTACTTATTTTCAAAGGACTGAGCTGACCATGCAGAGAGCTTTAAAATTACAGAAAACATCTATCTATGCCAGCCCAGAGCTTTTGCCTTACTTTTTAAACAAGTAATTATAAAATAGCAACTCTTAAAGGTATTTAATTTTGAATCATCCCAGATCATTGTCTTTCAGACTGGCTGAAGACTTTTCACGGTCAAGTTTTTGACAAATTTTGGGCTAATTTTGGTTTGGTACAGTAGAACTGGAGGTGCCTAGAACTGTCCAGAAGGGTAGTATGTTGGGCTAATTTCAGTTTTGTATTTAGGTTTCTAAAGTCTAAGTCCAGTTTTAGGCATTTAAGTTCTTTCTCTGTGGGAAGATGAGAAGACTATCAGCTATATTTAGTTGCCTTCTGCATTTACTGGCTGTTTAGTTTCTCTCAAAGAGTCTCCAACTTTCATTCTTCTTCCTCTGTGTCTGCTGATTTAGTTTTCTGTGCATCCCTGACACAATCTGTGATGACTGTGGAATATTATACTTTGATCTGATTTTACCTTAAACCATGTTACCACAAGAGTCACAATTACTCCATTAAAACACTGGTAATTAAAACACTCGGCTCTGTCAGACACAAAACTTCTACTGCCTGTATATTACCTCAGGATTTTTTAGCAATATTTAGGGTTGATGTCTGTGATAATTTTGTTTGTCTTTTATCTGGTGAACCTTACAACAGTACCCAACCTTATGATAGCTAAGAATAGCCAAATCACCAGAGATATTATTAAAGAGCATTTCTCTAGACATAATGTTTTAAATGATTTGGAAATAAAATTATTTCCTGCTCAGCATCTTAAAAGAATACTTACTATTTATGCATGCACTGATGGTATTAGACAGTTAAGCTGAAATCTCTAAGATTACCATGATAGATTGAGGGTTGAATCTCCTCTAAATTAATCAGAATTTTATTTACAGCAATGATGTAGGTAAATCTTTAACCAAATGCAATGGAATAAGTTCTACCTGCTGCAGCTCTGTGTCCTGGGCTGGTTGAGTGGAAGGACCATCAGTGTAGGCAATGTAAGGAGAGCAGTTGTTACAGCAACAGCTTTGCCCTACACCCCTAACCTGGGAATGGACTGTGAGAAAGGATGGCATCCCCATCCTCACTCAGAAAAATGCCCAAAGGGTCTGATTCCTGTTGCAACAGGAGCTGGAGGACCCAGCAGACACTGCTCGACGGCCTTGCGTGGCCAGAGCATCACTGCCTAAAAGAGCATCTAGAAGGTGAAGAAACTATTCCCATGCAGTGAAAATTTGAGACACTTCCTGTGTCACTAAAGTCTTCCCACTTCATTTCTCCTCTTTGAATGGCCTGAGGTTTTCCGTGGTGTTTCCTCACACATCCCTTAAGGACTTGAGACACACACACTGGTAGGATGATTACCTGCTAGCTTACATTTATCCCTCCCTCTCCTCATAAAATCCTGCTGAGCTACTGTGATATGCCAGCCCTCTTCTGATTGACAAGGCCCACTTGACAAAAATATATTATTTGGGGCTTTTCTTCAGAAGTGCCAATAGCTGGTGAAGAATTTCACACTCTAAATTCCTTTGGGAAGGAGCTCCTTTTTAAAAGTAATGTTTGTAAAAACTGTATCCCAACCCTAGCCCCTCTAACTTATTTTTAAAATGCTGGTAAACAAAACTACCAGATATGCTGTTCTTAGGTGGTTAAAAAAACCCTCAACAGTTTGTGCATTTATATTCATAAAATAGTCCAGCTGTCTCTCTAAATGAAAAAGACAGTCCTGAAATCTTCAGCCTAGAGCATGTGAATACCACTGAGATTGACTTGAGGTTATTGTTAACATACATATTCTAAATTATTTAAATTGCTTCTGCTAAAGGTTGCCAGTCAGGAAAGAGTATCAATTCCATTTAAATAGTTTAAACCAAAGACCAGCAAAAATTCAGATCCTAGACTTCAGAATTATTTTAATTAAGCTTCTTGGCAACCTGGAAAGGAGAAAAATTAGAGTTTACTCAAATATATGTCTTTCTGTACTACATGGTGATGGAGATTATTTGGAGATTGATAGATTTGTTTCACAGGTCGGATTTGACCTGCCACATGGATGGTTCATTTATAATTCATAATCCCAAAAGACAGGGCTTTAGGTTTAATTTGGTAACCAGTGTGGGCAAGTCAAATCAGAAAAACAGCTCTTTAAACATGTCCATAGTCATGCCTGAAATAAATAATATCTGAAAGAAAAATAATATACATAAGTCTGAAAAGCCATGTTGAAGGTTTTTGACATAGTTAAAGCATTCATGGAATATCAGAAAGTGAAATAAGATAACTTTCAAATACTGAATGTCTTCCTTTACAATGGGACAATTTCCCTTTGCAGTGGAAAAATATGTATAAAATATGTATAAAGAAATAACTTTAAGAATGTTTTATTCAATGACCAGCATGTAATTATACCTGCTGTATGTAAAGAGAATTAACTCCTGGTCTGCAGTTTAAAAAGACAAATTTCTTGGAAAAGTCATTTATAAGAAAATAAATGACAAAAGAAGTCTGTAACAGTGAATGATTTTACCAGATTCAAAAACCCAGTTGTGCAGTTAAAGAGAATATTGTCTTTCCTTAAACACAGTCTCAATGAAGAGAAATACAGAAGGACAGATAATCTAGCAAAAACTTTTTCTTTGCCCGTTGTTGTAAGCCAGTGACAAGTGAAGTAGCAATGACAAACACGTGAGAAATTATCAGTGAGAAATTTTATGACCAGAAACACTAAGGAGAAAGAGGAATTTGAAAAAAAAAAATGTACTTTGAAAAAAATTGAGAAAAATCATAGGGCTGTTATTAGAAGGAAACAGGTGAAATTCTCAATAACAATGTAGAACAGATAGAAATATTCAGCTACTATTTCTTCATAATATGGTCCCATCCCAGTCATGAATGCCATATATTTTTGCCTAAAATAATATGGAAATAATTTTTAGTACATGAATAATTTTAAAAGAAATTATTACTGGTCTGCCTGAACAATTAATGTTGCTATTCAAGAACTTCTAGGATGTTAAGGATGTAATAAAAACATGGATAAGCCCAGGGTTACATTTGGACAGCATAAAAAATACGATCTTGATTTTATAATTCTGTCTATGCCGGAATGACTAGTAGGCAAAACAAATGGAGTCCTGATATGGGACATAATCAATACCAAAAACGATTGTGTAATTAGTGACAATGAGCATCCCAAACTGGGCAGCTTTCTGGGTGAGATTGTTGGATATGATTGATAAAGATGACTGCACTGACATATGCTTTTGTAAAGCGACAGACATACAGCAGTATATCAGCCTAATTAAGTGGCTAGCATTGTACAAAATCAGTGCAACACATAATAATTAATTGTGAAATGGCTAAATAGCGGATCCACAAATGTAAGCATAAACAGCTAACCACCATCCCTTGGGTAATTCCTGAGGAATTTGTAGAGTTCTGCTGTTCCTCATAAGTGAGTTTTTCCCGACATGGGGCTGGTGCCAGGACTCCCAGCCCAGCCCGGGCCGGCGCAGGCTGCGCAGTGCCCAGCTGGCTGGTGCCGCTCCAGTTGCTCAGATCCCTGCTGGGAGCTGGCACAAGCTGTTGGCTGAGCTGGGCATCTGCAGCAGCGTTAGCACCAGTCCCCTTGGCCTGGCATGGCATCCTGAGAGCTGAGTGCCTCTCTGACGAGAAGTGGAGTGAGCTGTAAACACACCTTTGACGCCGCTGCCGTGGGGGATTGAGCCCTGCATTGCAGAAAATGTTGTCCTCTGCTACTGCATAAATTTATGAGGGATCTGAAGAAATATTTAACAACATTAATGGTAAAATTTTCAGATGATGTGAAATGCATAAAGCACTAAATAATGCAAAGAAAAAACAGATTTTCTGTAGGGAAATTGACATCCTTTAGTGATCATTTGAACATGCTTTTTGAGACAGCTGAATGCAAGGTCATTCAGCAGGAACAAAGAATGTAGGTCACGTTTAGAAGACTGGAGACTGTGTCCTGGAAAGCGGTGACTCTGAAAAGGATTTAGGGGTCACAGTGGTTAGCCAACTAAAGAGAAGCTCCCAGAACAATGTTCCAAGGCATTTGGTACGGCCTTCGCATACAGGAGTGTTGGGTGGTGACATAATTGTATTCACTCTTACTTTGACAAAGGTGCTCAAAAATTACAAATGTTCAGAAAAGTTGAAACTGTTGGAAGACTCCTATATCTGAAAAGCTTGATCAACATTAACAGAGATGAGAAGTTAAAGTTACTTATTTTATCCAAAGTGAAATGACTGTACTGTGGTTTATAAAGATGCATTTACAGGGGTCTAAGACAATTTTCTATTAGGAAAACAGTATGCTTTGTTAACAGGATGATTCTATAACTGTTGAAATGTTTTATTCAGGCTTTGTTTCTATTCAGAATTGCATTGTTTTAATTCAAATGGAGAATAAACACAAGGAAAAAAGGTAAAGCATATTTTAAAGTGCTTTAAAAATAAAAGCATGGTAAGAATACTTGACAAACAGACTACACTATTGTGTTGTGTCTTCATGTTAGAAACAAAACTTCAAATGAACAAATCAACACATTTCAAAAGATACTTTCCTACTGGGCTTATACTTTTGCCTTGTTTTATACTGTATTCTTTTCTTTTGACCTTTTTTTTGATATAGTCAGAGTGAAGGTTTTTCTTGAACATCTGTGAATTATTTTGAACGCTTAGGCTAGATGTAAATAATACATGTCAAAGAGATGTAAACACCAATGGGAGAAATAAATTATGTACGCGAATACAGGGCACTATAGCTAAAGTAATGAGTTGAAACATAAGAAACTTCCATTAACCTGATCATCAGGAAAAAAAATATCGTTATCATTAGAGGAATTCAACTTTAAAGGGATGTGTTCTTTGGGGAGCAGGAGCCCCAAGACATTAAAATAAGACATTTAATATGAACTGAACAAAACAGCACTGAAGAATGTTAAAGAACACTCCTTTTTCAGGACCATAATGGTGTTTTCCATCTCTAATCTTTGATTGCCTGTTTTTTCTTATCATTTAAGACTGTCATGAATATTTTATTTAATTGTTGACCTACAAAAAGAAGTGGTTTAAAGAATAAAATTTTGGTGTAAGACTACCAGAATTCTTTTAATATTAGTTTCCATTCTCCCCCAAGTATGCTAAAGTTACCAATATCACTGGTATCCGTTATGTCTAAGCACAGACCAAGATATTTCCAAACCCAACAGACTAAAAAGCTGGTGAAACACTCAATGTGGATGTGCTCATTTTTTAGGAAGTTGCACCTGAAAAACAGCAGTCTTTACTATAAAGTGACTCTGCACCTCATTGTCCATAGGGGAAGAGTTAAGTGCCTTAGAACAAGATCCACAAAAACCAAACTAGGTGGAAAGAGTGTGCTGAAACACAATTGTACATTGAATTCTGACTCTTTTTGTTGTTCAGGCATTTTAATGCTATTAGTCCTTTGAGCTGAGGTTTTTCTGAAGGTTTTTGGTATTCATTTATCTTCCAAAAACTAAGGAAAAATGTGTAGCCAGAAGACTCCTGTCTGCTCTGCTCTTTAGTGATTAAAAAACTCCTCCAGGATGATGAAGACAGGGTAACAATTCATTTTTCTCCTTTAGGGAATCTCCTGTCTCCTGAAAGCCTACATGTGGGCTTCCCTAGGGGAAAAGAAAAGAAAAGAAAGGGAGTGCTCCATCCCCTTCTTCTTTTGAGCCTCTTACATTTTTTGTAGATGGAAGGCTGGTTTGCCTTCAGACAGATTAAACAGGAGCCTCTGTTCTGATTAAAGGTCTATCCAAGGGAGAAGGGCGCCCTGGGCTTAAGTCCCTGCTCCACTGATTGTCTCTGGATTTATGGATATAAAACACATAAATTGTCCATAATAAGACACACAAAACTATCTTTTGTCCTTCCCAAATGAGTGCCTTAACCATGAGACTTAATTCCCTCTCTCTGATCTAATGCATTTTTAATTCTTTCAAAGTGGAGCAGCTCCAACAGAAGGGACAGACTCTGTTTTCTTCCCTTCCATGTCCCCCTGGACCATAGGCTGTTTACCTGACAAGCAGAAGACGGTTGAAATCTTTGTTGCACAAAGGAGAGCAAACCAGATCCTCCACCTTGAGAAGGATCTCAACACTGAAATTGTTACATGGAAGTGAAGAGTAACAAGGCTATGAGCAGAAGGCATCAAGTATGGCTCAATTTTTGTGTGGAGGCTGACTTAGCAAACATGCTCCAAGACCTGCTGGGCTCAGGCGCTGAGTGACTCAGTCAGATGAAGCCTGAGATGCGTGTTCTGAGAAATTTCAGCCTAAAAACGGTGGCATTTATGGAAGTCAGTCACCTCCAAGATCAGCTGTAACTAAGCGAGTGGTGTGAATAATCATGGCTCCACTGCTTTTAATTACCTGAATTCCACATCAATCCCACCTTCAGCACCCAAACCGTGTCATGGGGCTTTGGGGACTCGGTGGGATTTCAGTTCTTCGCGCCCAGGCGAACCTCCTGGAAATGCCAACACACACATTTGCTAAAATTGCTTTCCAAGGCGTTTTTCGGACCCGTGCACACCCGTTTTTCGCCGGGCACAGCTCTGCCCCGGGCACAGGCAGCTCCGGATCGGGAGTGTCTCACCGGCCGGGGCTGCCCGGGGCGGAGGGAGGCGCCGGGATGCGGCCCGGGGAGAACCAGCAGGGATGGTGCCCGGGGAGAGCCAGCCGGGATGGTGCCCGGGGAGAGCCAGCAGGGATGCGGCCCGGGGAGAGCCAGCCGGGATGGTGCCCCGCGGTGCCGGCAGGGCTCGGCCGGCACCCGGCGCGGCGCGGGCAGGGCGCGCTGCCCGGAGCGGCGTTCCCGCAGCGCCCAGGGAAGAGCGGGCGCGCCGCGGGAGGGAGAGAGGGGGAGACAGCGGCGGCGGCGGCGCCGCCCTCTGGAGAGCGCCTGGGAGAGGCTGGGGTGGAGAGCCGCATTTCAATGAGGGCCGGGCTAATGCAAATCACTGCAACC